>JAADVT010000580.1:0-20499 GCA_023335895.1 Pythium rishiriense
GGTCGCTTGGATTGTGGCACTGGCATGGGCCTGTGCCCTGCGTTACCGACGGCTTGATCAGATGCCGCCCCTCGTCCCACATGATCGGCGAATTCCACGATTCTTCGAGATGTGGTCACTGCCATTTTCTCAGGAAAGAGAGAGCCCACCACGCCAGGTTCACTGAAACCTCTGTGTATATACCTGCCGCGTGTATGGGCGTTATATTGGTTCGTCTGCCCGTCTCGCTGGTGCTGCCTACTGTGGGGTTTTGCTCCATAGTCGGGCCGCCACTTAGTTGGTCTTCTTGGTGTTGATGTCCTCCTGCGCGACCGCGTAGGCGGCGCTCGTGAGCTGGAAGACGTTGATGATGTTCTTGAACACGCACGCCGGCAGGCACACGTAGAAGCACAGCTAGAGAACGAGATGGTCAGTCGGACGATCGCGTTTTACCACCACACACACACAACAAAAAATAAACGCACCTGTTGGAGCGGCACGTTGATGCCCGGGACCACGTACAGCGGGTTGAAGTGGAGCACGTAGAGCAGGATGTAAAAGAGCTCGGTGCCGACGCAGCAGTAGCCAAAGAACGGGTAGACGCCGTAGTACAGGCGCAGCAGCAAGTTGCGGTCGCCGGCGACGGTCTTGTGGTGGCCCTTGGACGAGTACATGTGGTACCAGTGGCTCGAAAAGTCGAGGATCAGCAAGAACAGGAACGCGAGCATGTACTTGGGGTACAGGTGCGACAGCACCACGAGCAGCCCGGCCGTGGAGCAGCGGTCCGTGACCATGTCGAGCACGGCGCCATAGTTGGAGCACTGGTCGAACCAGCGCGCGAAGAAGCCGTCAAAGTAGTCGCACGCGAAGCTCAGCGCGTAGCACAGCACGCTCGTCTTGTAGTCGTCGAGCGCGACCGCGAGGCTGTAGGCCGAGAGCGCCACGCGCGCGTAGCCGATGAGGTTGGGCACGTAGAAGAACACGGGCGTCGGGTCCTTGTTGGTGGCCATGGTCTCCGCTGTGGGGAGGAAGAGGAAGAGGAGGAGGAGGAAGAGAGCTTGTTGCGACCTGCCAAAGGGTGGGGTGAGCGTAAGCTTTCACAACGCCGTGACAGAACACTTCCACCCCTTTTCGAGCAACTTTGATTTGGGCCACCATTGAGGTCTTACCTTAATTGCGCAACTGTTATGAATCAGTTAGGAACGTATAGGAACATATCGGCATCCTTCTGCGAAAGGTCACGTGACGGTGTGTCGGTTCCATTGCATCAAGACCGCGCGACAGTATTGAGCCACGATGCCCGAGGCCGCCAAGGACGCCGGTGCGTCCGAGTTGTCGGAGCAGGAGTACCGCAAGATATCGTCCAAGCCGCACCTCAAACACAACGACATGACGGCCGAAGTGTGTACTGAGACCATGGAGATCATCACCATGGCGTGCGACAAGCACATCCCGCTCAAGAACTACGAGGCCGCGGCGCAGCTCATCAAGCAGAGCATGGACAAGAAGTTTGGGTCGTCGTGGCACTGCTTCGTGGGCGAAGGCTTTGGCTGCGACGTGAGCTACCAGCAGCGCAACATGCTGTTCATCTACGTCGGCGAGATCGGCGTGCTCATCTACAAATGCTGATAGGAGAACCCTCAACCCGGCTCTACAGAGCCCAGTACATGTGCATCCATTCGCAGGTTTGTGTTCACGGCGCGACATCACGTGAAGGAGGAAGAGAGAAACAATGCACGATGGAGAGATAACATGCGCTTGGATATGGTACACTTTGGATTCGGACGACATTCAAAATAGCTAGCGCGTCGATCGAGGATGATCAGTCACTTTCGCTAGAGATGAGCGTGGTCATCGTCAAACGGCGAGTCCAGCATGATCATCGTGTCTTCTCGTGAACTCGTGCGGCTGTCGAGGCGGTCGCCGTCCGTCTTCTTCGCCTTGGTGGTGCCGTAGATCGCGGCTTCGGCCTCGGCCTGGCGCAGCAGCTCGCGGTGGCGTTCCCGCCGCGTGGCCACGCGCAGCGCCGCGGCGCTGACCACGAAGAGCGCGCCGTAGCAGCCCGCGGCGAGGTAACAGTTGCGCTCGGCCTTGGGGGCGTCCACGCGGAGCCCGTGGACAAACGACGGCTGGAGGCGCAGCAGCAGCCCGAACAGCGGCAGCAGCACCATGCCCGCGGCCGAAAGCGCCATCGCGACGCGCCACTTGCCGGTCATGTCGTCGGGTCTTTGCGTGGGGTGTGGTGTGGCGACCCAACCGCCGTGGTTCCTTTGTGTTGTCCGCCTTTTTCGCCTCCTTGGGTTCGCGAAAAATGGCCCCTGAGATTTCGGAACGTATTTTAGCCAATCAAAACGTTTAATTCGGAGAAGACCACCATTCATGACGGCAATGGGTCCTGAAGCCATCCCTGTGTGGGGAGGTTTCGGCAGTGGGGCTGTTCCCAACGGCTCTGCACCAACGCCCAGCACGGCCTTGCGTGTGAAGCCACCGCGTCTATGCAATGCTGTGTGGATTTGCTTAAATTATGGACGTTCTCCCCCGTCGCCCTCCGACTCACCCTTTCCCGAGAATCGATATATATCGGTCGTCTCCAACTTCGTCGTTCCGTCATGTCTTACACGGCAAAGCTGCGGCGAGCGGGAGGAGCCTTGTGATGGCGGAAGCTCTCGACCTCGGCGAGGCGCGCGAACCGGTGGTAGATCAGCGGGTGCAACTCGTTGAGGCGGCTCGGGTTCTCGGCAAAGCACACAAAGAGCGTCTTGATCACGGCGCCCATGATCTGAGTCGCGATCGAGAGCGTCGTGTAGCACAAGATAAAGCTCGCGACAGCAAAGTACGCGACATGCTTGGTGTGCATGAACGCTGGCACGCAGAGCGCGCACATCAGACTCGCCCAGCCGTTGCCGCCGAGCAGCAAGAGCCGACTCGTGAGGTCGTCGTCTACAATGGCTTCGACGCCTCGTTTCTCGATGAGGTTCCACGAGTCGCGCGCGGCCACGTAAAACGGCTTGCCATATCCGGCGACGTGCACGAATGAGTACTTGTGGTATGTGCGAATGAAATTCTCGGCGGCCTCGGAGCGCAAGTATACGATGCGCTTGGAGAGCGTCGACTCGTCGCGTCGTGCCCAGCGGAGCACGTTCCACACAACGTGAGCAAGCGGACAGAGCAACGACCCGATGCAGATCGAACCGAACGAGCTCGACAACGCGCCCTGGATGAAGTGAAACACGACCTTGCGATCAGCCGTGGTGTTCCACGGCAACAAGCCGGCCAACCCCTTCGCGTTGCGGTGCTCACCGCTGCTGCTGCCGTCTTCATTCTCGTCGGGCGACTCGTGGGCCGCCTCGGCTGCAGTCTGCGGCGAGAGGTCCGACGAGTCGTCCTTGTAGTACCAGATGATGGTCGCGCCCGAGACGATCACCGTGAGGATGTTCTTGAAGATGTTGGAGGTCCAGTAAAAGTGCAGGTAGAGGAAGAGCATGCTGAACTGCCACGGGGATGCCCCGTTGCCGACATACCCAAGCGACGTGCAGATCCAGCTGGCCCAGATCGTGTAAGCAACAAGCGTGCCGGCCGTCGCGAACGCGAGCGTCGGGTGCTTGACGAGAAAGTGTACGATGAGTTCGAAGAGCACGGCAACAAAGTCAAGCGCGTTCTTGTACTTGCGGATCCAGAAAATGTCAAACACCAGCGTGGTGGTCGCGACAATCGCGAGCAAGAGCGCCACCGAATTGTCGGGCACAGCAAAAAGCGCGAGCGCGAGCACGCCGAGGCCGATGGTCGAGAACGCACACGACGCCTGGATAAAGCGCATCTTGTCGTTGAACAGGTAGATCAGCAGCCAGCCGAACGCGAAGAGCACGTTCACGACGCAGAGCGAACGCAGCTGGACGCCAATCGCACTCGCGTTCATCTCCTCGATGGTCTCGATGGGATTGCCCTCACCTTCTGGCGCGCGCGTCATGCCCGGCGCGAGCACGCTCCCGTTGGGCGAGTGTTCGTCCCTGGGCTCCTCGAAATCCGAGCGGATGTAGCCGGTCGCGAGCAGCATGAGCAAAAAGTGGAACACGTAGAGCCCGACAAACTGGACGTCGCGGAACGTGATGGGCGCGTGGAGCGACGGCAGCGGGCGCGCGTCGCTGCTGCTCCCACCGGTGCTGCCCATGCCGTCGCTCATGGCCAGCGGGATGAGCCGTGACGAGCCGGCCGCGTCGTCGTCGTCCTCGTGGTCGTCGTCGTGGGTGTCGTCCGGGTGGTCGCCCGCCGGCGACAGCGCGAGGTCTTCCATGTCGCCGTCCTCGGTGGGTGATGGCAAGTGGTTCGCGCCACTCTCCGCGCCGTGCGACGGCAGAGACGACGGCGGCATGACAACGACGAGGCGGAGGCGAGGGGGGCGGGGCGGAGCGGAGGAGGAGGAGAGGACGATGAGTGCTTGGTGAGCTCTTCAATTCCGAGTGCATGTGGGTGCGGGTGCCACGTCTTGCCCAAAATTAGCCGGTCCGGGTTGTTATACTTGGAAAATACGGGTTTGACCCGTTGGCCTGACAGCCCAGCCAAACCCGTCACAAAACATACTGATTTAACGGATTTGGACCTCCCGGCCTTGGAAATTGAAGTTGGGTCATCTGCACCAACACCAAGAACTGGAACATTTTTTCTTTGTTCTGGTGCTTCTAGAGATTGGTCCACCCTGCGATAAGATCACGGTTGGTTTGAATACCAAACTTTTGGAGCCATTCCTCCTCAAGAAAATGTTGGTTATGGGACTCAAGCGCCGAGTGTCGAGTCGCGGAACCCTCCTCTGTTGTTCTCTTGTGTGAACGGCCCAACTGCTCGCCCTTGCTGCCCAGCTGCTCACCACAATGGGGCCAGATGGTCCCGTATATACGCATGTTAAAACACACTGACCATGATGTACCGACACGATGTGGAACCTTCCCATCCGAAGCGCACGAGTGCCAGAACAACTCTTTTGGGTCTTGTTCGCTGTATACATCCAGTTATAACCTTCACGGTTCTATCACCCGTCGAGCCGTCGACGTCGCAGGGTGTCTCGTAACATCCGCTCCCTCACACGACGACTCCACCTTGAGAGAGAGAGAGAGAGAGGGAGAGCGAGAGCGACCTTCTCCCGCGCGCTCCGCCTCGACCTTCGCTTGCCGCTGTGCGCAGCCACTCGCGCCACGTCACGTACGACTAACCGCCGCTGTCCGCGCGCGCCACTACGCCATCTTTCGTGGGGGAGACTTGACCGCTTGGAATAAGAGCCCGCTCCGACCATCACCATGGCGACGCAGTTTGACGCCATCGACCTGCTCACGCGGTACGAGACGCCGCTGCTCAAAGACATGGACAAGGACGACGACGTACTCGAGTGGGTCGCCGCGTTCGTGGGCAGCGACAGCTTCCAGGACGCGGTCAACGCGTTTTGCGAGCAGCACGCTGGGCTCTTCAAGATCCTGCTGACGAGAGGCGGTCCGAGCGCTGCCGATCTCGATGCCGTCGAAGGGTGCGTTTTCTAGCTCATGGTGATGACGTGCGGTCGGTTTACTCATGTGTGGTCTGCCCTTTGGTGTGACCAGCCAGTGGAAGGAACTCCACACGGAGTTTATCGACACGGCGAACGGGTACATTGAAGCGTTTCTCGTGGAGCACGGCTTCACGATGGACCAGTACGAGGCGCGATGTGAAGAGGAGGCCCGGTTATCGGAGGAGCGCCAGCGCCATACTCGGATGTCGTTTTTCGTGCAAATCCTCATGGCGTGCACCGAGTATGAGCAGTTTCTGAACCTCATGCGCCGCGCGGCCGATCCAGAGTATTATGAGAAGAAGGAGCTGCAGTACGAGGCAGAGCGAATCGTCTACGAGGGCGCCGAGTGCCCTCTGGCCCAACACGAGCAGCAGCAAGTGCGCGAGCTTGCCGACCAGCGCAGCGACAATGAGCAGGTCAAGGCCGCGCAGGAGTTTCTCGACTTCTTTGACCAGAATCCTAGTGTCTCGTTAGAGGAATTGACCCAAGAGTTTCAGAAGAAAGTGCGGCTCATGTAGCAAACCACAAACAACAGCGACCGCGAGGACAGATTGATCGAAGGGATCGGAAATGGGTGTTCGGTGACGATGATGATGATGAAAAGGTGTGGTGTGGAGAACAACTCGACAGTGGCGTCCCGAAGGCAAATTAATCTTATGTAATGGAGGATGGCTCCTGGTACACATTTGCTTTTCCTGTGATTGATCAATCCCCATGTTAACCTACCTCAACGACGCGACAACGACGTCATCATGGTCGGACACGACGATGCAGCACAGCTCACTGACTTTGTCAAGCAGCATATCTGACGAACCATCCGTCCGTTTGTCTAGGAGCAAGAAGGTGAGATCCTTCCATATCAACTCCTCTACAGTCGCTTCTGAACTAGCGTCTTTCTCGACTGAATGATGCAAACCTGCTGCCACGGTCTCATACACGCGCAGCAGGTCGTCCTTTGTGAGACCTTGCGAATGCGCTGATCCGCTCGTTCGATCAAGTACAAAACTGTTTACGATGGTGCGCAAACGAGTGGAGTCGCCGGAGCACAGGTCTTCGTGGGTGTCAAGAAATCCAATAAGGTCGTTCGTATCGACCACGCCGTCCATGTCATGATCAAGGATCTCGAAAATGAGATCCAGGTTTGCCTGGACATCTCTCGAGGTCCTGCTGGCCTCTGTGGCGCAGTTCGTCGACGCCTTCATCGTGAGCGATACGACGTATTCCCCCGCGATAGCTGTCCAGTATGCTTGACTCGTCGGGGACTCTGGTTCGTCATTGTCGTGTTCTTGTATAATGCTCAGTCGTGTCCAGCTGTCATCATCTCCCACGTGATCGATTGTCACGGTGATAGGGTCGAAACGAAGGGCCCCGAAGAGGCTCCTCCCGCAACATCTCAAAACGAGGTTTCGGAGCGACGAACAGCTGACAGCGACTTGAAGCGACAGGATGTCTCCATTGGTTGAGCTCGGTATGGCCACATGTCGACGGCGCCATTGGTAGGCGTGATCTGCGAGCAACTCGAACACGATTGGAGATAATCGGGCAAAGGACGCGACAGGGATGACACATGTACAATCTTCTTCATCGTGTTCGAATTCGTGGGATAGCTTGGCTGATGCGATTTGGTGCAAGTCGCCAGTGGGATCACGAACTTTGACCGCATTTGCGACGTCCGATGATGAAGAGACTTCAATGAGCTGGAAGGCACAATGGTGGTCATCAATTGTGCCAAATGACACCATCAGTTTGGAATTCTGCCATCGCATGTATCCTTTCGAGGAGAGGATGGCTTTTAGGCCATCAATCGCGCCGCTACTTGTGTCCCGTGTGCTACTGTCCGGAAACTTCTGTACAATCGGTCGTCCTGTGAGTTCTTGCAGGATCGATCGAGTAGGAACCGTGGCAACCCCGACGTAGCTCCCGCGGAGCTTTGCGTATGCCTTCTGGAGCAGCACAGAATAGAGATCACCACTCTGTGGCCATGCACATGCGAGTCCACCATCTCCGTCACTCGAATCGGTGACGATGGGTACGAAATAATCAACCACGACTCCCGTTCGTAGCTGTCGACTGCCCCGAGTCAAGTTGACACTGATCGCACTTCGCCCACAACTATCTACCAACTTCTTGAACAACCGCACACGGTCCACGTCACCAAACCACTGCTTACACCATCGAGTTGCATCGGCATGGAGGACGTCGATCGCACACAACCAACTGTCTTGGTCCAAAACGCCTTTGTTCCAAGTCGTCATTGTTGGCTCGACATCCTTCTCCGGACGGACAAACCGCCACGAGGTATCCACTACATCACTGAGGTGCGCCCACGTCACTTGATGTGTACCAAGTTTGCGTTTTCGCTGCACCATGTCGTTGCTCCCCCATAGAGACTCACGTGTTGGCGGGAAGAGCGGGTCCACATAGCGTACAGTGAGCTGACGACTCCAGTGGTTGAGGTCAGCACACCATCGCTGTCCGTCGGCCACGCTCGGGGCGCCACCCCACCCTTGACTTGGAGGTATAATGCCAGCGTACGCGGCTGCGCTTTGTGCGATCCACCGCTGAACGCGCGAGGCCTGCTCGTGCTCGTGGTCCTTCGCTTCCTCCACGTCGACAGCGTCCACGACCGCGTAGTCCACGCGCACGAACGCGCGGTCTCCGTCGGCGCGGACCACGTAGACCACATGGCGGCGCTGGAGCGGACCCACGACGGCGTCGACCACCATCCTACTCGCTTCCTCGCTGTCCCCACGTTGGTTGCCCTGAGCACCGTCGGGAAACACGAGCTCGATGTGCCGGGATGGCTCAAAGTCCAGCCGCACGGTCACGCGCCTCATGCCACGGTTCTGGACCACGTACTGCAGCGCTGCGACGCGGCGGCGGCCTGCCGAGGACCGCGCTGTCCGTCGCGCGACCGCATCGGGCCGCACCTCGACGACAACGTCGTCGGTGACCCACTGGAGCATGGTGATCGGAGTCGGATCCTTTTTTTTCTGGGAAAAGCCGTCTACGGGAGTGATGGTCTCGCTCCTTGAAGTCCACGAAACGGACCTCCCCAGTCACGGAAATTGGTCCGAGAGAGGACCACGATGAGCTCGCTGATGCAGCTCAAGGCGCAGAACGAGAGCCGTCTCGCGGTGTGTGGTGTGTGCATGAGTGTACCGGTTTGAGGGGCCAGGGGGACTGATGTGGTGACGGGGGTAAACAGGACGAGAAGCGACTGATCGAGCGCAAGCGTAACGTGCTGATTCTCGCGCTCCAGTACTGCATCGAGAACGGGTACGCGCAGACGGCCGAGCGGCTCCAGCAGGAGGCCGGCGTCGCGATCTCCAAGTTCGAGGTCGTTGAGAACATCGACCTGCTGCGGATCGTACAGGTCCGTTGTGCAGTTCACCGGAGGCGGCTCGCCACCAACTGACTGGCTCCTTGTTTATTTTTCCTTTCACGCGTTAGGAGTTTGAGGAATACCACGAGATGAAGTTTGGCAAGAAGCCCAAGCTCGTGCGGCGTCTCTCGCCCGACGAGGCCGACAAGTCCAAGTCGAACAACGAAAAGAAGGCTGCTGCAGCCGACCGACGAAAGCAGCGCAACGATTACTCGTCTCCGCATATGCCATCAGAGGCGCGCGTCGAAAACAATGCGGCACTCAAAGCAGTGAGCAATGCTGTCTCGTCACCAGCCACAACGAGCAGCAATACCGGTGAGAAGGCACGACCTCCACCAAAAGGTGCACCGCCATCGTCAACAAACCAGTCTGAAAAACCAGAGGACGAAACCTTGGATCTTGGACTCGTTGGACAGAAACCGTCGCAACGCAAGGAGAAATCGGGTGCGATCGGAAGCAAGAAAACAGCGGCGCCAGAGGAGCCAGAGGAGACCATCGAAGAGCGGTTGATCAAGCCACTGCCGGCGTATTTGTATGACTCGGAGTTCCGTTCTTTGGCAGAGATGATCACTCGTGAGATCTTTCAGAAAAACCCAAACGTTCATTGGGACGACGTCATTGGTCTCAACGAAACCAAACGCTTGCTCAAGGAGGCTGTGGTCATGCCGCTCAAGTATCCACAACTCTTCCAGGGGTTGTTGTCGCCTTGGTGTGGGATTCTTCTCTATGGACCGCCAGGAAACGGAAAGACCATGCTCGCCAAGGCTGTCGCGACTGAATGCAAGACGACGTTTTTCAATATTTCTGCCTCGTCGATTGTGAGCAAATATCGAGGCGACTCGGAGAAGCTAATCCGCATTCTGTTTGAGCTCGCTCGCCACCACGCTCCATCGACCATTTTCTTGGACGAAATTGACTCTATTATGGGCCAGCGCGACTCTGGTGGCGGCGGGCAAGAGCATGAAGCGAGTCGGCGCATGAAAACCGAGCTGTTGATCCAAATGGATGGGCTTTCCAAGACCAACGATGTCGTTTTCGTACTAGCAGCAAGCAATCTGCCCTGGGAGCTAGATTCGGCGATGCTTCGACGCCTGGAGAAGCGCGTCCTTGTCGACCTCCCGTCGGCAGAGGCACGGCATTCGTTGTTCTCATCGTTGTTGCAGCCATATGTGCCCGCCTTGTTCTCATTCGATGCGGCCGTTGCGCGAACTGACGGCTACTCTGGCGCTGATATCAAGCTCGTATCAAAAGAGGCCTGCATGGCACCTGTGAGAAGGCTCATGGAACGGCTCGAGACCGTGGAGCTCAACCCGAAGAGCACAAACCAACGCAGTGATTCAGGTGGGGCCTAACTTCTGTGGGCTCTTCAGTTTTGATGATCGAAATCTGACCGGTTGCTTCGTATCGCATCAGAGAATTGGCGGGATCTCATGGGGCACGTCACCCAGGAGGACCTCATAGCAGCTCTGGACAAGACCAAGCCGTCGGCGCAGCAAATGCTCAAGAAGTACCAGCAGTGGCAAGGCAAGTTTGGGTCATCCTGAATCCCTCAACAAAGATGTAGCCACTTTGATGTCACTATACGGAGGGTCCTTACTGACACACTGGGCAGGACCGGTTCACCGAACCGTGCGCTCCCCTAACCCTTCCCCTACCCCTTATAATATCGCCATCCATTGGTGAGAATTCTGACTGCGCTCCACTGTGAATCGAGTGGCTACGAGTCAAATCCGGCTAAGTACGAGCCGTCGCAATTGGCTCGAAACCACCCGATTACAGCGCCCCCCAGGGAAATCGCTTGGTGTTTGTTCTGTTGGTTCTTGCAGGGCTTGGGAACAGCCCTTATCTAGCGGCGCCTTTGGTTCCCCATTGTCATTGACTGGTGGTTTTCTTCTGCACAAACTCATCGACATCTCTTGCAAACATGGTAAGCCGTGCGTGACGATGGGCTCGGACGGCGCGACGCGTGCGGACAGTGGCGGGGCGAGCAGACATGCGCATCGACCTGTCGCTTGGTGGGCCTAAAGCCCGCTGCTCCGGTCGCCGCGGATCGCCGACCACCAGCCATCCATCCACGTTGAGAAACGACCAGACGGACTAACGCGCGCGACTGCGATTCGTTACAGGATGCTCAGCGTGATTTCATGCTCGCCAAGGTGGTGAACGTCCTCGGCCGTACGGGTAACACCGGTAACGTGACCCAGGTGCGCGTCGAGTTCCTCCAGGACGACAAGCGCAAGATCATCCGTAACGTCAAGGGCCCGGTCCGTGAGGGTGACATCCTCTGCCTCCTCGAGTGGGAGCGTGAGGCCCGTCGTCTGCGATAAGCGATTTATATCCTATCCGTCGTCGAGATGATGGTGGGGAAGACGCCGATCGACCTCGCGCCGTGAGCGTCGCCTGTACCCCCAAGCAGACCAAGAGAGACACACCAAACAATACACAGGAGATGGCGATCCGCTGGACCCGTGAGAAGACATGAATGGTGTTCTCTCTGATCTCTCTTGTAGCGTCGTGCAAAACAGTCCGAGCGAGTAGGGCGAGGCGCGTCCAGACCAGCACGCAGTGTACAGCGTATCCGACCGATTATATCCCGCGTCCATTGGAGTTGTAGACGCCCTTCGCCTAGCTCGGTAGGCAGACATGCAGCCCAGTTGACCGGCATCGGTACCTCGTGTTTCGGGGATTCGGCCTATGAAGATCGGGACCAGATTCCGGTCGCTTGGTCCCCGAACTAACAGCAGTTCACCCGACAAGGCACTGATTCAAGAAGCGACGTTTATTGTGCTTCTACGAGCAGACTTTCCGGCCCATGACTCAGCTGCACCAACGCAAGACAGTTGCGTTGTATGCATCGATCCTACTAGTATTGACGAGCGCACCACGACCTGGCATCCCTAAAGACGACTGTACCCATGCAGTTCGTCTGACGTAGCCGCTATCTGCCCTTTATGCACACTCCCACACATTGATCTGTTTGTCAATGCTACCTGTGATCATGAGTGGCAGCGTAGAATGAACGTCGAGGCTTGTAAGGAAATGCGCGTGGGCTTCGTCGACTGTCCGGACACATCGACCAGTCTGAAGGGTTCGTAAGCACTGTCAGTTTTCTCCTTCCCCAAGCTGCCCAACACTACTAGAATCGCGTACCTCGATGTCATAAACGCGCAGTGTCTTGTCCTCGGCTACACTGACAACGTAGCGCCCACACGGATGAAAGCGCACACATCGAACCCAGTTTTCGTGGCTGGAAAAGTTCATGAGCATTGTGCCGCTGAAGGCTTCCCACAGCCGAACGGTACGATCACGAGAGCCCGACAAGATGAATTTGAGTCTCCGTGTGGATGACGTCGAGCCGACGCTGGGACTTGCAACGACTACGGAATCGCTGGAACCGTTTGTGGTAGGTGCGTCTAACCCCAAGTTGGCCAGCTTCTGTGCGTGGAACTTTTCAATCGATTGCTCTTGCACTCCAGATCTCGCGAAGACAACGCTCTCGACGACATGCTCATGATCCCGCAGCGACTGGAGCACGCGAAGATGCTGCAGATCCCAGAAGAGCACAGAACGATCATTGCCGCACGATGCGAGGTACAGCCCATCGTCACTGACTGCAATATCGCGAACCCAGTCAGCGTGGCCATTGCTCATTGTGTTCAAGCAGTAACCGGTGGAAATTTCCCACACTTTGATCGTGTGGTCACGCGAACAGGAATAGAGGCGATCGCTGTCTTCTGACGGAGCGAAAGCTAGACCACATACATTGTGATCGTGTCCGCGCAGCGTCTTCAAGCACTCGTAGTCGCCATCGCTCGAGAAATCCCAGACCTTGACGGTCAAATCGGCCGACGCAGAAGCCAGAAGAGAGCCATTCGAGTTGAAGGTCACCGCCTGAACATGGTTGGTGTGGCCCTTGAGGGTGCGCTCATATTCGCCAGTCTCGAAATCCCACACTTTGACAGTCGCATCTTCACTTCCCGACACGAAAACGCTAAACACTGGGTGGAATGCAACACACTGAACAAGCGGTGCCCATTGAGTTTCTCATACCCTGTCCTGTGGAGCCAGTGAGGGGCAGTACGCACCGTGATCGGGTTCCGGTGGCCCGAAAGTGAGGCCTTGGGCGGCGCGCGCGGCAAGAACTCGGCCTTTGATCGGCCACCGCCAAGAACGTCGCGCCGGCTCACGACGCCCCCGAGCTTGGAGCTCTCTTCGAGTTGCTTGACTTTGCTCTCGAGCTCCATGATCTTTTTCTGCAATCGGATCACGGACGTCCACTTTTTCTCGAGCAACCCGGCATGCTTGCCTACGGAACCCACGCGCGGTCAGTTCAACCGTCAGCACGACTGCACGTCTAAACCCATGGCGCAAAACGCACCGTCCGTGGAAGGCGAGACGCGCGCTTCTCTCTCAAACGCCGCTGCGGTCTCTGCGAAGCGGTCGCCCATGCCGTGGAGGTAGTCCAGCACGGACTGGTGTCTGCTCGTAGAGCGACCCACGATCAACAACACGTTCCGCCCATTGTTTGTTGGCATACTCCAACGTACAGGTCCTGTCGCTGCTTGTCCGTGAGCACCATCGTAAAGGCCCAATGGGTGTGGGTCTCGGTCTCTTTCTATCGCTGTGGGTCTGTCGTTCGCTCCCCCGTCTTCTCGTGCAGCGCCCGAGCGGTGGCTTCCTGACGCGTGCTTTTTCCCTTCCCCGGGGCTTGGATTAGCCCGCCAAGCACACTTGACTTTCACCCCACGCACCTCAGCTCACTCCCAGCAGCGCAGAGTGATGGTCAATAAATACAACGAGTAGATGTACCTAGCTTTTGGTACCATATCCTATCTATGTCGTCCTCTAAAAATAGCGAGCAAGATACACCTGGTTCTGATACGTAGCTATCCAGACTCTCCAATAGTGGACCCTTCCATTTTGGTCCGGCTTCTTGGTCGCAAATCCCCGAGTCAGGATCTCAGCTGCCGACAGGCTCAGCACGAGCTCGCACTCCACACCCCGCCGGTGCCCTGCATACTGAGGTCCAACCATGCCTCTGGAGCGGGTCCGCTGATCCCCACGACCGATGGCTGGGACTTTGCTGCATCATATTTCTGGAACACATCCGAGAACAAGAAACAAACGGACAACGCGGTTATTGCTTTCCTGAGAGCGTACTCTGTGTGTGTGTGTGTGCGACGCCCACAATCCGGCGAGGGGTCTGCCGTGCTCAACCAACGCCAGCGCATTACATAGGCACGCGCCGGCATGCCCCGCCGCCAGACTGTGGCCAGTCCAACCCACCACCATGGCCATGGCTTCAAAGATCGCCGCAGCCCAAATTTCAGCATCTTACAATCCGACTGTACTGTACTGTACACGGACCTTTTTCCCCAAACTGTCGCTATGGGTTGCACCGGTCCATCTGGTGGTCAGCCGCTTGAAGTCGGACCACATTTGACTTGGGGTTTGTATGCGCGCTTGACAAGCTGTCTCTCTTGGGGCTCCGAGTGCAACATTGGGACAAGGCTTCAGCTGGTTCTCACGCAGCCAGCCGCCGCGCCGCTACCCAAGGGGCAATGATCCCCGGGCCCGTTCCCTACACTATCCGCCCTGGCAGCGGATTCTGGATAGACCGGGCTCCCTTACATACGAACTGGGTAGGGCCGATCATCCTGTCGCGGCAGCTGGACCATCTCCTCTGCTCATTACCGAATCGATAGACCGAGGCGAGAAGCGTGCTGCGTGGACTTGCTCGGATAGACGTCCCCACCGTTGACGAAGATGGTCCTCCGCGCGTGCGCATTGGTCGCGGCCGTGGCGCTTCTTGGCGGCCACGCCGCCGACGCGCTCAAAGTCACGTTCAAGAACACGTGTGCGTTCCAGGTCGAGCTGTTCTCGCGCGAGGGCGGCGCGACGACGGCCGACGCCAAGGCCTCGATCGCCGTCGGCGGCTCCACGGTGCGCGAGTTCGGCAAGGACTTTGAAGGCCACTTCCGCCACGGCGCCGACGATGCCGCGACGCGTACGTGGATAGCTTCTTCCCCTTGTCGTTGCAGACCAGCGAGGTGCTTACTTTCCCCGTGGTTTCGTAGTGATCGAGTTCTCGACCAAGGGCGCGATGAACTTTGTCTGGTATGACATCAGCGTGATCCCGCCGCGGCTCAACAAGGGCTTCGAGTTCTGTAAGAGCCTGGACGAGTGCAAGGCCAACTCGCAATCCAAGAAGGGATTCAACGTCCCGGTGCAGATGACGCCCATGGCCAACACCAACGGAAACCAGTGCCGCGAGCTCACGTGTCTACAGGACGCCTGCACGGATGCGTACTTGTTCCCGTCGGACGACACGAAGACCCACGCGTGCGACCTGAACACTGACTTCACTGTCACGTTCTGCCCGAGTGGCTCCTCCAACGGTGGTGGAAGCCCGACCACGGCGCCGGCTCAATCCAGCGCAGCTCCTACAACACAGGCCCCGACGACGCCTGCACCGACAACCAAGGCCCCGACGACGCCCGTGCCGACGACGAAAGCCCCAACCACGCCTGTGCCGACGACGAAGGCCCCTGCTTCGCCGTCCCCTTCGCCATCGCCAACCATGACGCCTGCTCCAACGACTGCTGCACCGACGGCTGCTCCGACGCCGGCACCAACGCCGGCCCCTACTCCCGCACCCACTCCGGCCCCGACACCAACGCCTTCGTCTGCACCTGCGGCCGGCTCGACTCCAGCGCCGACACCAGCCCCAACGCCTGCACCAACGCCTGCACCAACGCCTGCCCCCGCCTCCACAGTGACACCCGAGCCGGCTTCAAACGGCAAGGTGCAAGTACCGAACGTGGACAAAATCGTTGTGGTGACAAAGGCACCAACCCCAGCCCCGGCCGCTGCTTCAAAGCCAGTGACTGCTCCTTCGACAACGCCGGTTGTGCCAGCGCCAGTGCCGACGCCATCCAAGAAGCCGAAGAAGAACATCAAGCACTGCGTGTAGAAGGATCGTCGTGTGGTACTGTGTCGTGTCACCCGGGCCACGCCCGGGATCTTTGTCCAGAGCAACCTCTATGTTAGTATGAATAGACGAGAAAAAAACGGAGTCAGGCATGATCGAAATGCCAGACGCCGCACAAGTTGATTGGACGTCGTTCCCTCACGAATATTGGTTGCTTCACTCACACCCGTACGAGCATTCCCCAACCCACGCAGTGCACTGATAAGAAGACATGTGATGTGTGCTTCAACTAGTATACTCGTACTACGTCGCACAACTGTAGTGTGGTATCCAACCTCGTATATCTCTCCGCTCCTATGTTCTGCTGCGTGGTACTACTACTACGTGGTGTAGGAAGGTTCGTTCATACTACGTAGTATGCCCGTTTCAGACAACAAAGCCGAGAGGGTCCAGGAATATTGTCGTTCACGAACACTATAATTTGGAAGGGGTTCCACACTCCATCATACTCTACACTCCTTTCCCATACACACACTCTGCCGGGGCAAAATTCGGCCTAAATCGACTTCTTACAGCGTCGCCGCCGTCGACGTGTTGATGACGATCGAGTTCTTGTCGTCCATAGAGTCGAGCTCCGCCTTCTTGCGGCGGACAATCACGATCATGGCCACAGCAGCAACCGCCGCGACGGCACCAGCGATGACCAACACAACTCCGACGGCGCTGCTGCCTCCAGTGGTTCCGGACTTGACGTTTGCCTCCACCGCCGGCGCCTCCGTCGTTCCCACGGGAGTGACAGCCTGCGTGGTAGGAGCCTCAGTCGGCGGAGCCGTAGTCTCCGTGGTAGGAGGGTCCGTCACGCCAGTATCAGCATCCTTGCCCACACTCGATCCAAAGTCAGCAGAGCCCGACTCAAGCTTGGCGTCCATCGAGCGGGTCTCGTTCGAGGGCGCAGGTGTTGGAGGCGCAGTCGTCGGAGGCGCAGTCGTCGGCGGGGCAGTCGTGGTCGGCGGAGGGGTGGTCGGCGGCGCGGTCGTAGTGGGCGGAGGGGTCGGCGGAGCCGTCGTGACGCCGCCAGTGCCACCCGGGCAGAAGACCATGTCGAAATCCGTTCCGTACGGGCAGTTGTGGGTCTTGGTGTCGTCCTTCGGGTACTGGTACGCATCGTCGCAGCCGTCGCTCATGCACGTCAGCACGCGGCAGTGCGCGCTGGTGGCGCTGGTGCGCGGCGCGAGCTGCATCTGCACATTGTAGCCGGTGCCGCCCGTGAATCGCTTGCACTCGGCCAGACTCGGGCAGTAGTCGGGGCCTTGCGTGGACGAGGTCGGGATGATACTGATGTCGTACCAGGCCTTGCCGCCGGCCATGGTCCACTCGGCGAGCGTGGCCTGCGCACCCTCGCCATGGCGGAACATGCCCATGTAACCGTCCGGGAGGAAGCGCTCGAGCTTCCCACCTGGCGCCAACGGCACCGTCGGAGGGTGGTTGTCGTAGAAGTCGATCTGGAAATCGCACAGGTTCTTGACATAAATGGTCGTCGCCGAGGCCGTGGTGGCCGCGAGCGCCACTGCCAGCGAGGTTGCGATGCACTTCATGCTTGGATTTCGGCCGCTGGAAATTCTCGGTAGCGCTTCGGGAGGCTAAGCGAGAAAGTTGGGGAATGCCATCGGGATCGAAGATGTTGGTTGGAGAAACCGCTTGGCGCTGCGGCAGACGAGGTCCTCTCGAACGGTGCCCCTTGTTGCTGTGTTGTCGTTGGGAGGGAGAGAAAAGAACCACAAGAGAGAGAGAGAGAGAGAGAGAGTTAGAGGGAGATGCGCTCTCCTTGTGCTCCCAGCCAGATGGCCTGTTGGAAACAGCGCGGAAGGCGAACGGCAAATGGTCCGAACAGGCAACATCCGGGGCCTCCTGGTCCCCCTTGATGGATTTGGGTACCTAACCGCTGGCACGGGGTCGCGCATGGCACGGACAGTTCTGACTAACACAGCGTGCCAGGAATCTCGCCGCATCGAGTCAGAGCGACAGCCAACTGATCACCGGAGCGTGCAGTTTCACTTGGCCTTTGGGAGGGGGGAGGGAGGAGTTGGGTCACTCGGCCGCTTCCAGTTCTGCCAAAACTTTTTCCTGAAACGGATATGCGTGTGGCTTGTTTCTCGATGGTCCAACTGCCGCCGCTTGGATACATCCATCTGTACGAAAAGATCCCACGCGAACACCTAGTTCAGTAGTACATACTGTATCATGGTAGGTTGGCCCACAGTTGCATCTCCAGAATCACATGCGAACACCCTACAACAATGGAGTTCGCATGTGGCAGCCAAATTCCCCATAATTGAACATTGCCATCCTGCAAGTTGGGTTTGGCGTTGAGCATGGCACTGGTCGAGATGGCAAACTTGGGTACTGTATCCACCAGCTCCAGACTGATAAAACACGCGGAGTCTCTGGCTTTTCCGTCAGTCTGTTTTGGAGTCGAATTAGGGATCGTTGTGGGCTGTTGGGCTGCAAGGCGGAGCCGAGACTCGACAATTCGACGCGCGGGTTCTGGATGCAACAGGATTTGCAGGGACTCCCAACATAGCACCGACAAGGAAAACGTGCCCTGCACCAAAACTTTGAAAACGATGGCACGCTTGTTGTGTGGTGCCATGCTCCGTAGACCTCGGACTGGCTTCTTGTCGGACGTGCCACGCACGGTCCGTGCGGCACGGAACTGTCACCACGAAACGTCGTCAGAATCGTACCGGTACAATATCGGTCACTCAACACATCAAACTCTGAGTCAGAGAACCATCGTCGAAGATCGGGAGTGAGCACGAGATCGTGGTGTCTTCTTCGAGTTGCTTTTCGTGGCCTCGTCGTGGTTTACTGAGGGCGATGCCGACCGTGTACGCTTGGGATGGGGCGGCCACGGCTAGCAACGGTATCACTTCGCGTCCACAGTACTTGTTCGTACAGAGCCCCGATATGGTCTGAAAACCTAGACTCCCAGGTTTCCCGGTAGGCCCATTCACGTCCATAAACCTTGGTCTCGGGTAACTTAGAAGATTATCACCACCAGGTTCACGTGTTGGAGTTTGGTGACCTCTGATTTGCGTCGTGGCGTGATTCTGTTTGGACGCGGATCCGTATTATGCCTATTCTAGGACGTCAAATCCTAATGTAGATGTGTTTCATAATCATCCACCATCTTTTTTTCGTTCTGCTCCCCGGTCCTCTTTCCAACGCAGATCAATCTTCAAGTTGCGCCGCCGACGCCGGAACAACACCGCGGTTCTTATTCTGGCAGCCACGCACAACCATGGCCGTCGCTAACCTGCGCCGCATCGGGCGCCTCGCGCCGTCCTCAAGCGTGCTCTTCGTCTGCGACATCCAGGAGGTCTTCCGCAAGTCCACGTTCCAGATGCCGACGCTGGTCCACGCGACCTCGACGCTGGTCGCCGCCGCCAAGGAGTTCGACGTGCCCGTGGTCGAGACCACGCAGAACGCCGCGCGGCTGGGCGACACGGTCGCCGAGATCAAAGAGCAGCTCGCGACCCACGCGCGCGTCGCGACGTTTGACAAGACGTTGTTCTCCATGCTCACGCCCGAGGTCGAGCGCCACGTCGCGGCGCTGCCGGGCGCGCCGAAGTCGGTCATTCTCTGCGGCATCGAAGGCCACGTGTGCGTGCTACAAACCTGCCTCGACCTCCTCGACAAGGGCTTTGACGTCCACGTCGTTGCGGACGCCGTCTCGAGCTCCACGGGGTTCAACCGCGCCATCTCGCTTGAGGTTCGTTGCCACAGGGGTGATTCGTAGATGACCATGGGTGGCGATCTGACCGAGCTATGATCTTGCATTTTTGTAGCGCATGCGTCAGTCGGGGGCGTTTATCACATCGGTCGAGTCGGTGATCTTTCAGCTCGCGCACGACGCCAAGGACCCTCACTTCCGCGCAGTCTCCAAGCTCATCAAGGAGCACCTGAAGGTCCCGAACGGTTTCGACACGACCGCCGCTGCGCCGCGCCTTTGAGACCAAGTGGCCTATGATTGTCCATTTTTTGCCTTCACTATCGGCAGTGACGGTGGACTTCAGCACAACAATGTGGAAGCGTCACAATCGCTGAACATCAATATACCACGTTCGTTGCAGTGAAAACGGCGAAACCACAAGAACACCACATTTCCATACGGGAACTGACCACATGACACACGTCCTATTCCGCAGGGTGCTGAAGCTATCCCAGTGTCACGCAGCGGGCATCAATTGTTGCGGTCAGCTGATCCATACGACGTAGCACCATTTCAAAGAATCAAACGGGAGAGGGGGCCATTTGATATGAGCCATCGACATGCAAGACACACTCAACAACGCGAAAGAAAGCCATGCGGAGCACACTGCCATAGTAGGTACCGTACGGTCACCACACCGAGCCATTGTTTGTGCCTAGAAGATCCCAGAGGTGGACATGTCAACCAACAGCTGCCCGTGAGATTATCAGGCCAGGCGGCTGTTTGTGAAATGTCGCGACGTGTGGATGGTGGCCAACTGCGTCACGGAAGTCTCATCGTGAGACTCACTCGCGACCAAGAGCTGATGCGTGATCTTGACGCAGACAAGGCGCAGTACACTCGCCCACGAGTCGTGGGCGAGTGTACTGCCGTGGGCCACGACACGTCAGTCCACTCCA
>JAADVT010000581.1:0-20469 GCA_023335895.1 Pythium rishiriense
CATTCGTATGTGCGCAGTGGCGTGGCTCTGCAAGGTCAAAGGCCTCGACTACGAGTTCGTGCCCGTCAACCCGTTCGAGGGAGAGGCCAACAATGACGACTTCCTTGCCATGAACCCCAACGGACTCGTCCCCGTCATCAAAGACGGCGATTTCTCGCTCTTCGAAGGGTACGTTCCGCCACACATGCCAAGAATCCTGGCCCACGGTAAATCTCTCGACAAATGTCATCGACTAATGTGTCCATGTCATGCCGTCCCCTGCAGTGCCGCCATCCTCACCTACCTCGCTGAGAAGCACGGATGGACCGACGTGGTCCCCGATGACATCCACCAGCGCGCCAAGGTCAACCAGTACCTCCACTGGCACCACACCAACACGCGAAAGGGAACCCCCCAAATCCTCATCAGCCACATCTCCAAGGCCAGCGGCAACGCCACGCCCGCGCAGCTCGACTTCATCGCCAAGCAGGACGAGATCATCGGTCAGTTCACCGGTATCCTCGAGAAGTTCTTCGTCGGACCGTACATTGCCGGCACGCAGCAGCCCACGATCGCCGATTACTTGTGCTACTGCGAGCTGGACCAGCTCGAGGCGCTCGGTGTGTTTGACTTTGCCAAGTTCCCGAAGGTGCACGCGTGGCTTGCACGCATGAAGGAGATCCCCCACCACGACGAAGTCCACAAGGACATTGACGGGCTTCTCACGACGCTCAACCTCAAGCCCGTCAAGGCGGACCCGTAAAACCACGTGGTCCTAGCCAGGTCACACAGTCGATTATGCTGTGGACAACTAATTTCGCTGACAAATACCACTTTCTTCATGGTGCGCTATCTTTGAGCATTGGCTTGAGTCGTCTTTGCTGTCAAATGATACCTCCTTTCCCACCGACCTTACCTTCATGGGTTTCGTCCAGTCGGTGGTCTCGGCGAAGGTGCCAAAATCAGATCGGGCTGCTGTTCCAACAGAAGAGAACAAAGCAGAGCTTTGTCGGGACGCACCTGACGAACAGGGAACTCTCCAAGAGCGTAAAGACATAAAAACACGCACCTCTCAAACAGCGTGGGGCACGAAGCCCATTGGGAGTTTGTATTGAGGCTTGCGGAGCTCATGGTGTCAAAACATCTCAAAATACCACGCCCTTGGCTTCGAGCTGCCACACAACTAGCCCGTAGACACAGTCCCCATCCAAGCGCCACGCTGACGCCTGCAGCGTGTTTGATATGGAAGGAAATGCCACGCCACGACGACGTGCGGAAAGACCTCTACGCGATATTTGAGATGCTCTGTGGATTCCGTGATCAGGAGAAGCGATTGTCTTGGGACAAGGGGTGGTGACGGTGAGATGGTGCGTCCCAGCCCCTCGAGAGACATGTTGCGCGACCTCCATGGGTGCACACTGGGCACCCTTCCATGGGATGTTCGAAAAAAAACGAGATCTTCTTGAAATCGTGTTTAGATACATACCAGCAAGTTCAGATTGCGTTCGATGGATTGCCACCGTGGCCGAACACGAATCCACCTTCGCCAAGAATGACGATCATCGGAGTCTAGTCTTCCCGATTGTTGATTCTTCCGTCGTTCCCGTTGCTAGTCATGCCGTAACTCCCTTCCTTCTCAACGGGGGGTCCAAGGAGCCTAGCGCCGAAGAGCTCATTCGCGATTCCGCCGCCTCCAGCTCAAGCGACTTTCTCTCCTCCTCCGACTTCATCGACCACAATGGTGCTCAAGCTCTACGGGTTCCTCGCCAGCCAGCCTACGCGCGCTGGTGCGTGCCCATACACACCTCGTGGAGATCCTACGTGCACGTGTGAACTCATGCTCTCTCTTTCATTGCGCGCTTGTTTAGTGACGTGGCTCTGCAAGGTCAAAGGCCTCGACTATGAGTTCGTGTCCGTCAACCCGTACGAGGGAGATGCCAACAACGACGATTTCCTCGCCATGAACCCCAACGGACTCGTCCCTGTCATCAAGGACGGCGATTTCTCGCTCTTCGAAGGGTACGTTCCGCCACACATGCCAGGACAAGTGCCTCTTGTTCCACCTTTACGTGGCTTCGGTCTCATGTGTCCTTCCACTCACACGCAACCACAACTGACAACCATGAATCAACTGCTCTGACCATGCCGTCCACCATAGTGCCGCCATCCTCACCTACCTCGCTGAGAAGCACGGATGGACCGACGCGGTCCCCGATGACATCCACCAGCGCGCCAAGGTCAACCAGTTCCTCCACTGGCACCACACCAACACACGAAAGGGAACATCACAAATCTTGTTCAGTCATATCTCCAAGGCCAGCGGCAACGCCACGCCCGCGCAGCTCGACTTCATCGCCAAGCAGGACGAGATCATCGGTCAGTTCACCGGTATCCTCGAGAAGTTCTTCGTCGGACCGTACATTGCTGGTACGGAGCAGCCCACGATCGCCGATTACTTGTGCTACAGCGAGTTGTACCAGCTCGAGGCGCTCGGTGTGTTTGACTTTGCCAAGTTCCCGAAGGTGCACGCGTGGCTTGCACGCATGAAGGAGATCCCCCACCATGACGAAGCCCACAAGGGCATTGACGGGCTTCTCACAGCGCTCAACCTCAAGCCCGTCAAGGCCGACCCGTAATTACTTGTATTGCATCTCCAAGTACACAGTCGATGCTGTGTGCTTAGCTGCTGTTTTCGACTAGCTAGCTACATACACAGATGAATACCACCCATTCTTCATGGCGCGCTTGCTTTGAACATGGACTTGAGCCCGTACAAGTCTTGACCCACATCATCGTGGTGAGGAATCTCTTATCACGGAGACCGGCGTTAGGATCCATTATAAACGGAAATCACTTTTCCATCGTTGTTACTACGTAGTACCTTCATGCGCGCCATCCACTCGGTGGTCTTGGGAAATTTTCCAAAATCAAACAACTTAAGTGCCTCGAGCTGATCGAGCTCGCAGTACGCAGCGTAGTCAGCGATCGTCGGCTTGTTCGTCTCGGCGACGTAGCGTGCTACGAACAAGTGTTCAAATATCGTGAGGTAGCGCGACACGATCGCGTCCCGCTTGGCGATTTGTTGGAGCTGTTCGGGCGTCGCTTCGCCGCGCACTTGAGCGAACGCCGGACGGATCACGTGGGTCGTGCTCTGGCGCATGTTGGTGTGGTGCCAGTGCAAGTACTGGTTGACCTTGGCGCGGCGCTGTGGGTCCACTGGGTACTCGTCGGTCCAGCTGTGCTTTTCGCAAAGATACTGCAAGATCGCGTGGCTGTTTCAACCACAATGAGAGAGACCTTTAGGAACTGCGGGGGCTCTCCAAGAGCGTAAACCATGAAGGCGTACCTCTCAAAGAGCGTAAAGTCACCGTCCTGGAGCACGGGCACGAGCCCATTGGGGTTCATCTTGAGGAACGCGGGCTTTTTGGTGTCGCCGTTGCGCGGTACCACAGACACCATCTCAAACGCCACGCCCTTGGCTTTGAGCAACCACGCGACTAGCCCACACACACCATGCCCATGAAGATTTTCGTTCCTCAAGTGAAAAGGCCACATGTTTGTGTGGACGTGTACCTGCGCGCGTGGGCTGGCTGACGAGGAAGCCGTGGAGCTGGAGCGGACTCATGATCGTGCGAATTTGGGGGTCGAGGAGAATCCGACGATTTTGGATACACTTCCACACGCCACTTCGATGTGTGTCACTGGAAAATGCTGTTTTGGCGCCAAAGCTCGATCGTTACCATGGCCGGGTTTAAGGGCTGCTCTCTCATGACCCCGCTCGGCAAAGTCTCGATGGGAAGTGGGGAATGGTTCAAGTACCAATGGCTTGGTCAGGGCCTCAAGGCTATTTATTATACGCCCATCCGTTCTCAAAGCAACAAGATGTTGTGATCGACTATACACTGAGGTTTCAAGGGGAGGAATCCATGCTGACGATCGGTTGCCCTGACAGTCAGTCACACCGAGTTCCAGTCTGTGCATTCGCGCAGGATCTCTGTGACGGGCGGTCTGTTCCGTCTGCTTGATGACGCGCTTCAACATGATAGCCTGGATAGAAACCTCACAATCGTTCCTAACCAAAGATGGCTACACTCGACAAGATTTGGAGCGGGGGGCAACCAACTCAACCAAGGATGACCCCTTTCACACGACGTCAGAGCCACTATCATCGGAGGTGGGGCGATGACATGCTACTGCTCAAACCTACTGACGATTGTCATTGTGGAAGAGGGCATATTCGCACGCATAACTTGTGTTTATTCGTTTCAGTCTTGCTGGGTATCTAGGACACGTACGTCGAATGAGATCTATCTCGGAGGCGACCATTTCCGTCGAGCGGCAATTAAGCCTCGGTCTTCTTGGCAGCGCCAGCAAGGCCCGTGGCCTTGAGGAAGCCGTTCATCGTGACGCGGATCTCGTCGTGGTACGGCACCTGCTTCATGCGCTCGATCCAGGCAGCGACCTTCGGGTACTTCTCGCCGACGTTGTCGAGCAGGCCCATGGGCTCGAGCTGGTCGTACTCGCAGTAGGCCGAGTAGTCAGCGACGGTCGGCGCGTCGTTGCTGGCAATGTAGTTCTCCTTGAGCAGCTTCTCCATGATCGCGTTGTTCTTGTCAACGATCTCGGCGGCCTGCTCGATCCAGGCGAGCTCCTGGGGCGTGGCAACGCCGAGCGAGCGCTTGAAGAACGGGCGCAGGATCTGGAGCGTAAAGTTGCGCACGTTGGTGTGGTGCCAGTGGAGGTACTGGTCAACCTTGGCGCGCTTCTGGACGTCCGACGGGTACAGGTCCTCGTGGCCGTACTTGGTCGCGAGGTACGGCAGGATGGCGTTGCCCTCGAAGAGCGTGAAGTCGCCGTCCTTGATCAGGGGCACGAGGCCGTTCGGGTTCATCGCGAGGTACTCCTCCGACTTCATGAACTCGCCGCCGAACTCGACAAGCACCTGCTCGTGCTCGATGTCCTTGACCTTGAGGAGCCAAGCGACCGAGCGCGCGGGCTGCGAGACGAGCTGAAGGTAGGCGGTGAGGACCATAGTGGAGGCTGTGAGGGGAGACTTGTGGGCGACTGGGGAAGTTGCAGAATGACCTCGCAACGGTCTCCGATATCCGTCGTCCGAAGGGGCGAGCACAGGACGATGACGGGCTCGGCGAAACCGACGATCGGCCAGACAGAGACCAAACAGGGGAGGAGTACTCGGTCAGTTCACTCTCCTCCCATGTCCGATGCTGCTGCCACACACAGAGGCCACGTCACGGCGGTTGTTTACATCACGCCACCGCCTGGTCCAACATGGCAGTGCAACAGTGGACACTGGTTTCCGTGATCAACCAGACGGGTTCGAACCCGTCCGACTTGAAGTGGCCCATGTCAGACCGGACTGGGTCCTTCAACATACAAATACCTTGTTGTTACCCAAACCCGGGTTAGCAAAACAGGTTCCGCCGTTGGAAAATGGGTCTGAACCCATCACTTTCCAATGGAACCTTCCTTGCAGTTCGTCTTGGCGCCATCTGCCAGGAGCCCAGGCGGATCTCTTCCTCCTCCTCCTCCTCCTCCTCCGCACGCGGTTTCCGACTGCTGCCGTCCTCGCCAAGATTCCTGCTGCGGTCGGCAGAGGATCGAGGGCGCACAAGGCAACACTGTACTCGTACCACCATCTCTGAGGACGGCAGCCTCATCCTTGCTATTCTAGGTTCCCAGGCGGTTGAGAAGAGGATCTTTTGTTGCTGGTTGCCGTGGACCGAGCAGTCTCATCAGCCTACGTGGCATCGCACTCCCGAGGATTGTTATCGTGGGATTTTCCCTCGGTGTAAACCCCGGAGTGAGGTTCACTGTGAACCTCATTCATGTCAAGCGTTGGGCTTGCAGTGCGAGCGCCTCGGATTTTATCCCTATCGCAGTGGAGAACGTCGTACGTAGGCTGCCATCTCCCCAGGCACTGCCTTGGAGATGCCACCACGATGGTACAACATGTACTGTTGATACTGGATTCCCATGCCCACTCGAGTGTTGAAGTGCTGAGGCAGCCTCCCGCCACGACTCCCAGCGAAATAAATACGCCACGCCAGACCACACACCGAGTGGTGGAGATCTGCGACGTGCGGCAGATGACGCCGCCACGACTCGCATGTCGCCAGTCCGCCGTCGCCAGCCTGGCAAGAGTCAAGTCAACCGCGGCGGACTGACTCTCTTCCGCGCCCGATCGGGAAAAAGGTGTCGGAACTCGGGAAGAGTCAACCTGTCCTCCCATTCCTCCCATCGCTCCCCCCTTCCCCAAGCGTCCAGACAGCGAACTTTCCATCGTGCCGCCCGTGCGGTGAGACGCGAGGAAACTCCCACAGGATCGAAACCCACGCACGGGAGGCGTTTCACGTCGACTGGCTATTTCGCTTTTCTGGCGCCACGCACCGTTGGCGTGGCCAGTGTGGTTGCCGTTGTGTTCAGCCCGCCATCCATATTCTTAGCCGCGTCTGACGCGCTTTCCTCCCGGCGGCGATGGCGAGCCTGATAATACCCATGGCATCCGCTCACACTCTGCTCACCACCTCCTCGCCCACACACTCGCTCCCCCTCCTCCTCCTCTCATGGCACCGCCTCGGATGGCCCACGACGCGCTGGCCGTCGCCGTGTGGGGCTGCGTGGGCGTGTTCCTCGCGCCGCTCGAGCGCGCCTGTGTCCGCCGCGCCTGTGGGCGCCTTGAGATCCCACTGGGGTGGCGGCTTGCGCACGTCGCAGATTCACACGACGGCGACGGCGCGGAGCTGGCGAGGACCGAGATGGCAGTGACGATCGACCCCACGACATACGACGTGACCGCCATGGCACTGCCAGCGGCGGTGGCAGCGTCGCAGGGCGGCGGCGGCCAGCTGGTGTGGCACTGCCACCCGCCGACGGACGGTCTCACTTGCGGTTTGTATGGGTGCGCGGGACCCACGGGGGAGCCATGTGCGCGTTGGACTCACCTGCTGCTGTTACTCACGGCGCCGGCCGTGGCAGTCGACCGTGGACCTCCTCCTCCTCCTCTTGCTCCTCCTCCTCCCACGGGCCACTTCCGTTCTTACGCGACCGAGATGAGCGCGCGGCAGATCGTGCCCCAAGCGGAGACGGCGGGGGGCGCCAGGCACGATGCCAAGCCCCCGCACGCCGTGGTCTCCTCCTCCTCCTCGTCGTCCTCGTCCTCGTCGACTCTTGCGATGCTCTTCCAGCGGCTCGCGATCGCGCGCCGCCGCCGTGCGCAGCTCAAGCAACAACAGAGCGAGACCCAGCAGCGCGCCTCGTGGCCCTGTGTGCGCGCCGACTTCCGTGCCAAGCCGAGCCTCGCGCGCCGTGCGCAGCAGTCGATCGCCCACGCGCTGGCGTCGCTCCAGCGCGGCGCGCCGGCCTCGGTCTCGCTCGCGCCGCCCCAGTTTGTGTTGCGCACCCAGCGGCGGCTCTCGCAGCGGTTCAACCACAAGATCGTCCGCGCCGTGGGCAAGGACGTGCGCCGCAGCGAGTCGCAGCGCCGCAGCTCGCTGACGCTGTTCGAGGCGTCGAGCTGCTCGGACGCGGACGAGCCCGACGCCGACGAGTTCCCGCTCCGGATCAGCGAGCGGCTCAGCCTCTCGCTCGGGCGCCGCATCTCGCGCGACTTTGCGCCCATGCTGACCGAAGGCTCGGCGCTCGAGTGCCGCGTGCGCGAGCTCGTGTACGGGCTGCTCCGCGACGCGGCCGCGCTCGAGGGCCACGTCTGCGCGCGCTTTTTCGCGCGCCAGGAGGCCTTCACGTCGCCGCTGCCGGCCGCATGCCGCTTCTACCTCGCGCGCGTGCGCGACACCGTCACGGACCTCGTCGAGTTTATTGTCGAGTACCGGCTGCGCGAGCTCGGCGATGAGTTTGTGCCGTTTTTCGACGGTGTTGGCGACGACGACGACCACAACAACCAGCACGGAGACCACGCCAGCTCTGTGGCGTTTGCGCACGAGCTCGAGACTGCCGTGCGGCGCGCCGTCGAGGAGTATTTCGTGTTCTCGCTGCGGTACGAGATCCGCCAGTGGAGCGCCGGCGCCGCGTCGGTCGCGACGCGCTCCGAGCGCGCGCTGTTCCGCAAGACGCTCGCGCGCTGGAGCGAGCTGCCGCCGACCAGCGCGGCCTTTGGGCTCAAGACCAAAGACCCACAGCTCGCGGCCCAGCCGCTCGTCGCGACCGCGATCGCCAAGCTCCAGGAGCTCGAGACGATCGCGACGCCGTCGCGCCAGATGGAGAACCTGCTCGCAGCGTGCCACGCGCTCGGCGCGTTCCTCGCACAGAGCCGCGCGAGCTTTTCCGGAGCCACATCGGCGGCACCACCGCTGTCGCCGTCGGCGCGCGTGTGCCTAGGCGACGCCGACTCGTTCCTGCCGCTGCTCATTTTTGCCGTGTCGCGGAGCGCGCTGCGGGACGCGTTCTCGCTCTGCGCCTCGCTCCACGGGCTCTTCCCCTTCGCCTCGCAGCACGGCGAGCGCATGTACTATTTAACCATGTTCGAGGCCGCGCTCGAGTTCATGCGGACCGCACCGTCGAGCTGCTGTTAGCCATTCCCCACCTTATTTAACAGTCAAATACGATGACGCCATGATGCCATCCATTCTCCCCGACTGTCATTGTTATCACGGTCTCACTTATGGTTTCCGCAGGTCGATTTTGACCGTTATAGTACTACAAAGCATTCATTTCTCAAGTGTGATTGTAGGCCGAGTACACAAAAGAAAGCACCACCGGGACGAGCTTTCTCCAATCCAGATTTCCTTTGTCATTTAAGTTCTTCTCGCTTCTTCTTCTGTTGGGACGACTGTCGCCATGGAGGTCGTCCACGTGCCCGTGCTCTCAGACAACTACGCGTACCTCCTGATCGACACGACGCAGCGTACGCGACCGCTGCTCCGATGGCTGAGCGTTTTCCGTTCCTTCCACTGACCGTCCCGTGTATGAATCCTTCTTTCTAGGCGTCGCCGCGGCGATCGACCCCGTGGACGCCGACAAGGTCTACGCCGAGGCCACGCGGCGCGGCGTGCAGATCGTCTCGATCCTCACGACCCACGCGCACTGGGATCACGCCGGCGGCAACGACGCGCTCGTGTCGCTCGTGGCCCAGCACGAACAGCGCGCGCTCACGGTCGTCGGTGGCCGCGACGACGGCGTCCAAGGCGCGACCCACGAGGTCGGCGACGGCGACGAGCTCGCGGTCGGCGCGCTGCGCGTGCGCGTGTTCCATACGCCGTGTCACACACGGGGCCACGTGCTGTACCTGTGCGGCGACGCGCTGTTCACGGGCGACACGCTGTTTGTCGCCGGCTGCGGCCGCTTCTTCGCGGGAACGCCCGACGAGATGCACTATGCGCTCAACAAAGTGGTCGCGGCGCTGCCGCCGGCCACGCGGGTCTTTTGTGGCCACGAGTACACGGCCACGAACTTGCGGTTCGCGGCCCACGTCGAGCCCCAGAATGACGCCATTGCCGACAAGCTCAAGTGGGCGCTCGCGCGCCAGTCGGCGCAGCAGCCGACCATCCCGTCCACGGTCGCCGACGAGCTCGCGACAAACCCGTTCATGCGTGTCGGCGAGCGCGACGTCCAGAAGTTTGCCAACGGCGCCGAGGACCCGGTCGAGGTCATGCGCGTGCTGCGCGCGGCCAAGGACGTGTTTGGCGTCGGCAAGGGCAAGATCTAAGGCAACATGAGTGGGATCTTTTCGTTTGGTTGGTTTGGTTCATTCAGAACCGCGCGGTGAGCGCGTGGTGGTCAGTCGTTGGGTGGTTGGTGTCTCGTGGGTCGTCCCTCCGCTCTGTAGGTGACGTAGCTTTCCACAGCGCTGAGCTGTCGACGCGTGGAGGAGGTCGCTGTGGGTGGGGCGTTGTCTGGGAAGAGCTCGCACCGGGCGCTGGCAATTTGGGGAGGCGAGGCGACATGTGAGGTGGCGTCGCCGGGCCGCGCGGCATCGGCGAACGGTCCCGGGGTGAAATGGTCGCGTGCTCGTGGAGGAATGCTTCGAGCGTGAGCTGCGGCCAAAGAGCACAATGCTGTGAGCAACGAGGTGGATCGATCTTACCAACAACAATAAAACCATCACATTACCGGTGCCGCACGGAACTTGCGCGCGCCGCGAGGGGCGAAGTGGGATGGCGAGCTCGACGCGACCACGCCCTTGGGTGCGCCGCCGAGTTTTCTCCGCATCGTCGTCAGCTCCGGGTCGGTCCGGCGCGGCGAGGCACCATGGTAGCTCAGCATCGCCTTGACCTCTTTGCGCGTGAACTCGCGCCTCTGCATGTGGCTATCAAACTCGGACGAGACAGAGTTGAGCTGGTCACCGAGCATGTCGAGCGAGGCCATATCGAGTTCGAGTGCCTGGTCCTCGTCGGTGTCCGCTCCCGCCTCACGTTCTCGAGACGGCGATCTGGGAGGAGACAACGCAAACGCGGACTGCATGCCAATCGTCGAGCCGAGCGCGAGGGATGGGAGAGGAGGCTTTCGGCGCGTCGGTGACCCGCGAGAAAACAACGCAGGATCGTCGTCGACGTTGCGCTGCTGGTTTTTGGCCTTGGCGTGGTCGTGCTGCTGCATCTTTGCGAAGAGCTGCTCGTAGAATTTGATTTTCTTGCTCAGCAGAGCATTCATGTCGTCCACGAGTTGCTTTTCGTGGGTCACTTGCCGGTTCTCGGACGTCACGGCTTCTATCTGTTTGATCAGGCGCTCCACTTGGGCACTTTGGTATCGTAGTTCCAACTGGACACGGACGTTTTCCTCGATCGTGCGCTGGGTCGTGGCATCCAATTGGAGGGTGAGTTGTTTCTCCATGTCACGCTTATGGGCTGCGACCTCGCTCTCTTTCTCTCGAGTGAGGCGATCGTGCTCGAAGACAAGCTTGCGCTCGAGAAAGTGGATCTTCTCGTCTTTCTCCGCCGTGGTTTTAAGGACGAGAGCTTCTAATGCCACGATTTGGGCGGCCCACTCTTCCTTTTGGCGCTGAAAGTCCTGCATTTCCTTCACGAGCGCCTCGTTGTCTGCGAGCTGCTGTAGCAGCTGGTCGCAATGCTGTTTCTTTTCTTCCAGCAAGCGTTTGAACTCTTGCTCTTTGCACGTCTTCACGGCATGGAAGAGTGGCTGGCCACGCTCGAGCAGCATGATGGAGGCACGTGTATTCCGTCCAGCCTCAGTCAACTCCGCCGACCCACTGATGGTCTGGAGCAGCGATGTGTTGATCGCTTCGTACTCTTTGGCTTTCACGAGCAGCTCTTCAATACGTTTCGATTTGAAAGCCAGGACACGCTCGCGATCATCAATGTTGGTCGCCATCGATTGCTTGAGTTGCGCGACATCCCTGGTCAGCGCGGCGTTCTCCTTTTGCAAGCGGTCTCGCTCAATCCGCACTTGCTGGAGTTCTTCCTCCATTTTTTGGTCCAAGAGGGCTCGCATCGCAACCGTCTTGAATTTTTCGACGCCATCGGCATCCGATCCGAAAAAATCGGATGCTTTCAAGACGTTGCCACCGTCGGTCGCCATGGTGCTGCTTCGAACAAGCGGCCGCGGTTGCCGTGGGTTGGCACGGCGAGTCAAGAGTTGCCTTCATTCACACCCTTGCAGGAACCGTGGTAAAGCCTCACCAGCTAATTTTACTGGCCATAGTATCGTTCGCATTAATAGCCGAGTTCCTGGCGAAGAATGGGTGGCACAAATCTTTGGTCATCCGGATCACCAGCTGTGTCACCCGCATCGTCATCGTCGTCGCTCCACGTATCTTCGTCCTTCTCCACGCTGCCAGGCTCGGCGTTCGCATCGTCGTTCTCCGGGATATCCCACTGGATTGGCTTGGGTGTCCACTTCATAATCAACCCATCCGATGCGCCAGTGAAAAGCTCTCGCCTCGACGGTCGATACACACAGCTCACAATGGGCTTGTAGTGTGCGGTAGATTGTGTTAGCGGTACTCCACCAGCGTGGTCGTCACCGCTGTGGACGCGGTAGCTTGTCAGCTCGCCGTCCTTGCCGTTCGGATGGAACACCAACGTCCCGCGCTGCGCGTCGCCCTCTTGTACGACAGCCATCTGCACGTTTCGTGTGATCTGCGCGCTTTGAATGCCTTCATAGTTCACGAACATGTGCTCCCCAGAGCCAGCGTCCCACACGCGAAGCGTGTGGTCGTGGGCGCTGCTCAGAAGAAACCGACCGTCGGGTGTGTACGCCACACTATTGACACCGTTCGAGTGGGCTCGCGCGAGCGACACCGTGGCGGCAAGATTCGGGTCCGAACGCCGCTCTTTCTTGCTCTCTTTGTCATCCACGCGGCGCCGCTTGTTGGATGTCGCTCCAGCTGACCGTGCTGCAGTTGTTAACGAGGTAGACGGCAGCTTCTTGACGTTCGTATAGAGCGAACTACGCCCGGGCACGTCCGCTGGGCCTTCATGGTTTAGACACCGTAAGCAGGCCGTGGCACCAGAACGCCGAATATCCCACATGCGGACCTCGCCATTGCGACTTCCCGTCGTCAAGTGGAACTCATTCGCGGGCGACCATGCGAGCGACCAAATCTCGTCCTGGTGTCCGAGCAGGCTGTGAAGCGACGACTCGGTCGCCATGTCGCACAATCGCACCTCGCGGTTCGCTGTGACGGCTGCTATGAGGGAGTGGGTCGTGGAGATTGGCGAGAACTTGGCCGCAAACACTTTGCTGCGCAGCGCGAACTGGGCCTCGACAGTGAACACGTCCGAGTCCCAGACGCGCACGAGCCCGTCGAATGAGCCCGTGACGAACAGCCCGCCGTCCACCGGGTACCAGTCGACCGACGAAATACCAAAGTGGACCGACGGCTGCGACTGCCCAGCTTGCGCCTCGTGATGCAAGAGCGAGCTCGTTGAAGTCGACGGCTCGCGGCCAATGCGCTGTGCGATGACCGTGGACACGGCCGGAAGGCGGTTGTTCGTATCATAATGGTGGATCCCGGAACTGGTGTCGGTGGTGGCCACGAGTCCAAGCGGTTCCGCGTCATCGTTGTCATCCAACATCTTGAGATCGTACAGTTTGATCACCGACTTGGACGAGCCCACCAAAAGGAAGCGTTCGTCGACAGGATCTAGCGCCATGGTCCACACGCGCATCCCGCCATCGTAAATGTAGTTGCGCGTGGCCGCATGTAGCGCGCTCACCTCCTCCTCGTACAGCGCGTCGCGGAAGCCGTTCGCGAGCCCGAGGCTGCGCTCCGCGACGTACGTGAACGCGCTCGTGCGGCGCGCCATTCCCCCGCCTTCCAGGAATCACTCCACCCATGCTGGGTTGAGTAGCTCCCACTAAGTGCGCCCTCTCACCTTCAAAATCCCTTCTAAACCCGATTGCGTCCCATACCGGTTTTAGTAGGTACTATGAAAACCGCACCTAACAGTTTCCGTTAACACCGATTGACCGGGTCACTCTGGGGGGCACAAGTTCCCGTGCTTCAAGTCTCGAGGATGGCGTCGGCGCTCCAGACCCGCGTGGACGCGCTGCTGCGCGCGCTCGCGGCGCGGCCACGGGCCCACAATGAACACCACGTGATTGCGTATTCCGGCGGCGTCGACTCGTCGCTCGCGGCGGCGCTCGTGCTGCGCGCGTTCCCGTCGGCCACGGCCGCGTGTCTCGGCGTGTCGTCGTCGCTCGCGGGCCACCAGCTCGCGCAGGCGCGGCGCGTGGCCCACGAGATGGGCATCCCGCTGTGGGAGTGCGCGACGAGCGAGGGCGACAAGCCCCAGTACGTCGAGAACAAGGGGCAGAGCTGCTACCACTGTAAGACGACGCTGTACGAGACGATCCGCCAGGCCACGAGCTACGCCACGTACGTTTGTATTCGAGAGGGAGTTGACGGGAGGGAGGGGGGGGGGAGATCAACGAACGGACTGGTCCCTTGTTTGCGTGCTGAAAAGGAATCGGGTCTTGGCGAGTGGCGCAGTCCAGCCGGTGTTGTACAACGGCACCAACGCGGATGACTTGAAGGACCCGACCCGCGTTGGTACGACGGCAACGCTCGTTTGGGATTTCGTGGATGGTGCATCACTGTATGAGCTTTGTTTTGAAAAAAAACGTCTTTTCGTGTGGATAGGGCTTGTCGCGGCGAAGGAGTTTGAAGTCATCAGTCCACTGAGCACGCTCACGAAAGCAGAAGTCCGCGAGGTGGGTTTGGGTCGCGAGGCGTGCGTGCTGTGTGGACATTCCCAATGATACCAACACAACGGAATGGTGGTGGTAGACCGCAAAGTATCTCGGACTGTCCAATTGGAACGCTGCCGCGTCGCCGTGCCTGCGGTCTCGTCTTGAATTTGGTGTCGAGGCCACTCAGGTGAGACTTTGGAAAAACGACGATTTGGCAAACCATTTCCCCAACTCACGAGTTCGCGTTCGTGATCTTGACAGCGCCATCTTCGACAAGTTGAACTTGCGGAGGCATTTCTTCGGCGCGAACTTAGGATGAGCCAGGACGCGAACATGCGCGTACGTTTTCTCGCTGGACACCGTGCTGCGGTCGAGCTGGATGGTGCGTTGCTAGCTAGCGCTCACGACATGAGGGACGAGATATCACGAGAGCTTCTTCGCATCGGTAAGTGTTGCTAGAGCTTGAAGGGATTCCACCGTGATACTCATGTTCCAGATTGCGTCGTGTGGAGTAGGATTCAAAGACGTGACCATTCGTCCATTCCGATCTGGCAGCCTCAGTGGATACAACCCTGAAGTCGACGTTCACCACTCGCCTCGTATTGGCGAACACCACGCCAACATCATGAAGGAATAACAAGATACAATTACAAAGCGAGAGAGCATTGCTGCCAGTGAATTCAAATGAAGCAATAGGTATCGTATACATGAGCGATGTATCTAAGCCGTGCGGGAAAAGTTCGGTCGAGGAGGCTGCGCTGGCATAACAAACTCCACACTGGTACGTCTAGCAGCGGCAATTGCGGCTGCGGCAGCGGCGGCAGAAGTTGATGCAGCAGCGCTGGACTCATCGACATCCTTACTAGTGACTGGCAAGTCACTGTCGAGAGATTTGGCCTTCTTGAACTTGTCGAACAGGCTGACTTGCGCGTGAAAGTCTTGCTGGATCTGCTCAATTGTCTTGTTTTTTGTCTCAGGTAACATCGTGAACACGCACAACCAGAAGAACGTAAGCAAGCCCGTGAAAGGGACGAACGTGTAGTCGCCGAGGTAATGTGCCAATATGGGAAATGTGACTCCAACAATGAGGTTGCAGAACCAGTTGACGAACGTAGTGATGCTGATTCCCTTGGTCTTGATGTGCTCCGGTAGAACCTCAGCCGTGACGAGAAATGGAAGGGGACTCAAGCTGATCGAGTTAAAACCGACATAGCAAGCCGTGAACGCCACTGCCGCACCGGATTTGTGAATCAGCGACCAAGTCATACCAATCGAGCACAACATCATGCCTCCGATTCCAATGAGCAATGCTGAGCGACGTGGGAGCTTCTTCATGAATCCGCAAACGAGGAATACCATTGCCATGTTCACAAACCCCAATAGCAAGTTTCCAACTCGAGAGTCTTGGATACCAGCGCCCGCGAAGATGCCCGAGGAATAGTAGAAGACCGCCGATACACCGCCAAACTGACGCGCAACGCAAAGGATACATGAGATCGTAAACTGCTTGCTGCATCGCGATGAGAACGCGTCTCTCCAGAACGATGACCCAACTTGAGCGCTTGGAGCCTGCTGTGCTTCGATAATTTGGCGTCTTACGTTCTTCTCAGTCTCTGTCTTCACCAAGAGCTCGAGATCATGAAAGTCGCCTGATTTGTAAAGCTTGTGGAAGGCAACTTGGCTCTCTTTCGCTCGCTTGTTCACGAGCAACCACTTAGGGGATTCCACAAGAAAGATTTGGGCAAGAATCAGCTGAATCAATCCGAGAATGGCGGGAAAAGCCATAATCCAACGCCAAGACGTCGGCGAACCCGTGATAGCGAAGTGAACCATAGTGATCGACACCAGTCCGACTGAACCTGCGCCTTGGAAAGCAACGACAAAGCTCGCCTTTTGCTTCGGAGGGCCGATTTCTCCCATGTACACAGACGTGATTGTTGAACCAGAGCCTGAAGCGATGCCGTTAAAGAGCCGCCCAAGCGCAAACAGGTAGATATTCGGCGAGAAGGTTTGAAGTGTGCCACCGATAACCATGAGCACAGCGTTCCCAAGAACAACAAACCGACGGCCGAACTTGTCCGCCGGGATGTTGCAGAACAACGATCCCATCGCAGCACCGAGCACCCAGCACATCACCGCCATGACCCATTCGACGTCTGAGTGGCCTGGATACACAATGCAGCGACCAGTTTTTACCGGACGTTGGGCGCAGTCCCTCGGGTTGTGAAACACCCCCAGGTTGAGCTGAGCGATTTCCCATCCAAGCTGAGGGCCGAGCATAATCGTGATCAAGACAGTCGTGTACAAGTACAAACTACCAACCAGTGGCGTCACCTCCCGGTTCGGATTCGTACCGCCTGTGGTTCGTGTCCGCGCTGAACTCCGGCGACGGTCGTGCAAGTGCGACGGATGGGTAGAAAGCGTGGAGGAGCGCCGTCCGAGCAGAGCATCAGTGTCACGGTCGTTGACAAATCGGTCTTCTTCTTCGACACCTTGGTCATCCTCCTTGATTTCCAAGACAGCGCTGAGAGGCAACGATGAGCGCCGACGTACGCCGTTTGAGTGGAGGTTCGCGATAGCGGCGGGCGGCCCATGCGCCGAAGATCGGCCACGAGAGTGGGCTGGGAGCATTTATTTGCCTGGAAGCTGTAATGCACCTGAAGTCCTTGAAGCAAATTGAGAAGTGAGAGGCAACAGGGTTCTTTTCTAGAACCGGAATGGCTGCAGTGGCGAGCGCGGAGAAATCTCCCAGCGATAGGCGCAAGCACCACGCCACCTTTCTTCTCCGACAGAAGCGAAACCCTCTCGCTTTGCAAGCGTCGTGCATCACTATAAATGGGCTTTCTTCTCATGGTGGATATGAGGAGCGGAGGGCTACGGATGGTACATTCCTCAATATTCCCGACCTCGCGATCTCCTAAGCAGACTGCATGCGACGGAGCGACTGATGTCATTTGTCTCGTGATCAGACAACACATGCGTCAGCCATGATGGCCCGATTTTCTCCCCTGCTCGTATTGGACCATGCCCAATGTACCGTATCCGATCCCCTCAAGATCGCATTCGTCGGAACCCTTGCTCAGATCGCGGAACGGTCATCGCATCGAGAATCAGACTCGGTGGCCGGCTCACAAGAGGATCGCTATTCTTGCTCGACGCGCTGGACGTGCGACGCGACAGGCTGTTTGACGACTTTAGAGCTTGCTGTACCACCGCAGCCTAACGGATGACGCGATGCCAATCGCACGACGTCATCAGCTCGCTACCGGCTCGAATCAGCTACTTACTTGCACACACACACGACATTTGCTACCCGGATGGGATTGGTAGACGTTGCGCTGCTTGATCGCAAATTCTCAAGAGGTGCCCCGAGTTGACGTTGGAGTTGGGATTCGTTCTTTCCGAGTTCCTTCGTGTGAGCGTTTCGATACTGTGGACATGGAGTGGTCGAAGGCACTTGCAACTTGCGGTTCTCATCGGTTTGGAGAGGAACAGTTGCATGGCTGACAATCACATCACGAGCCTCGCTGGTGGCAACCTACCGGCAGAGCTAACACGAGAGGGAGCCAATCCAACTGCCCACAGAGCGACACGCGCAGGCCGGGGGCTATACAAGGACACACACGACCCACAAGAACTCGCTCGACATGCGCATTCTAGTGTATACTACACATTGGTCGAGAAAAACCCACGAGCCATGGGAAGTACGAGTCGTTCTCTTCATGGCTCGTGAGTATGTAATCGAGCGACGCCCCCAGCGGCTGCCAGTCGGCCTTGCCGCTCGTCATCGTCACCCTGATAGGCTTCACGACCGGCTTCGTCGCCACGTTCCAGTACTCGTAGGCGGTCTGCATACCGCCATATTGATCCTTCATTATCAATCTGTGTGACGGCACACAGCAGCGCCGCGAGCGCGACAAATCCACTTAGGTACTGGAACGACACGGCCCGATCGCCGACGCCCTTGAAGAGGAACCCCCAGCACAGCGCACCAATGTTCCCGCCGGCGCCGACAATGCCCGAGGTTGCGCCGGTGTACCGCGGCAGCACGTACGGCACAATCGCGAACGTCGTGCCAGTACAGGCCTGAACGAAGATGCCAAAGATGATCAGCGCCGGGATGCTCCAACCGACCTCGCGCACCTGCGAGTACACAAAGAGCGATGCCGCCTGGCCCGTAAAGGCCGTTAGCTGGACGACGAGGCGGCCCTTCATGCCGAACTGGCGGCTCGCGAGGTCCGATGCAAGGCCGCCGAGTGCTCGCGCAAATATACACATGAGCCCGAAGAGCGACGAGATGAGGCTGGCCGACGTCTGCGTGAGCACGCGGCACTTTTTCGGGTCGCGCGCGACCACGCAATCATCGCGCGTGAAGTCTTCGTAGTAGTACAAGCTCAGCACGTTGTGCACCTGAAGCTCGATGCCAAACGAACACGCGTACTGGAACGCGAGGATCCAGGTCGCGGGCTTTTTGGCCGCAAACCAGAGCGCGGCTTTAACGTCGACGGACGCCGGCTTGGGCACGCTCGAGTCGGTCGAGACGTCGCGACTTCCCGTCGTGGTCGTGACCGTCGTATCCACCAACGCGGTGTTCTCGCCTTGCAGCGATTTGCGAAGCTTGCGCAGGTCCGAAAAGTTGCCGTGTGGGCAGTCGTCCGAGTAGTGGAAGAGCAGCACGCCGACGGCGACCATGAAGAGTGCCGGAAAGACCAGTGTGATCCGCCAGCCGATATCATCTGAGACGCCGCCACTCGTGACGAGATCAAAGAGCAGCGGCGTGACAAGGTACGTGACGCCGGCGCCCAGGTTACCCCAGCCGGCGGCGAGCGCGTTGGCGCTGCCGACAATCTCCTTGGAGAAGATGATCGAGGTCCAATAGGTCGTGGCGACGAACGAGCAGCCCACGAGCCCGATCGCGAAGCGCACGACCACAAAGCTCACATAGTCGCTCGCAAAAGCCGCACACGCGACGGGCACGGCACCGACCACCAGCAACCCGGCCTGGATCACGCGCGGCCCGTAGCGGTCGCACAGCGGCCCGACCACGACGCGCCCGGCGATCGTGCTGGCCACGGCGGCGATGTTCGAGTTGGCGACCTGGTCCTTGGTCAGGTGGAGCTGGGTCTTGATGGTCGGCATGAGCGGCGGGATCGAGAACCACCCGAAGAACGCAATGAAGAACGAGAGCCACGCGAAGTGGAACGCGCGCATGTGGGGCCGCGCCGCGCTCAGCAGCTTGATCTCGACCGCGCGGTCGCCCTGCCGCGGGTCCACTCGGAGCGCGAACGGTCGGCTCGTCGGCCCCACGGGCCCACGCGTGGCGGTGGCCGTGCCGTCCAGACACAACTCGAGCGACGACCGACGTGTGCCATGCGTGGCGTGCGCTGGGTACGGGTGGTGCGTCGGCGAGTCGAACGACGCGTGGCTCTCGAGCACCGAGCCGTCGTCGCCGATCGGCGTGTGCACGACGGGCGACGGCGGTGGCTCGTACCGCTTGGACGAGAGTATCGGCGGGGCCATCGTCGTGGGTTGCTTGCTACACCGCAAGAGCGCGAATGCCAGGAGCCGGGAGTGCCCGACGGATGATGATCGGCCGCGATGGTCTCTTCTAACAGCGCGGGGTCTTCCGTTCTTGTTCCAGGAATCAGCGCGGCGACTAGCACAGTCGCATTTGGCTTCTTTGGATTGGCTATAAATGGGTAGCTTGGGAGAGATCGAGAGTTGGGATTGGATGAAAAAGGGAATAAACAAGACTTTGATCCGGGATTTTTGAAACGTGCCCACTGGTTCGCGGAACCGAGTCAGAAACGAAAAATCCAGGGCGCTGGCGACCTTTCATAAAGTACATACAACTGAATTCGGACCATTCGATCTCGGGAGCTCTACAACTCCTCTCGACGACCTTGAACGGCGCTTGCCACTGTTCTGGACTGATCTGCGGACGCTCTGGACATCTGAAACGCACCCGGCACAATGGGCGTCAGTCACGCCAAGCACACGACTACAAATCGGCCCATGGTTCCGGTTCGTCGTCGTAGGGATATACTTGCGTATTTTGTTGCCTCACAACGTCGCCAATCCACTTCAACGTGAGTCGTTGATGGGGATGCCTTCTCAGGCGATTCACTTTGATCTCCCCCTGCCTGGTTTTGCTTGTGGTCACCTGTGGCGCGCTTTCCACTTGGAAAAAGAATTCAACATGGCGACGGTAGCCACTCGCTTGTCTCGCGCTGCTGCTGTCCGTGATAGCGCTGGGGGGCCACCGCACTGGCGCGCGCAGGCGACGCGATGGACACATCCGTGATCCACCAATCAATTACAGAACGACGCCAACAAAAAATACACAACCAACTACGATACCAA
>JAADVT010000582.1:0-20463 GCA_023335895.1 Pythium rishiriense
CAAAAAAAAAAAAAAGCGGTGGGACCGATCGGCCTGACCGAGGCATGCTTTTCTCCCGCTGGGCATCTACGGTATGTCCTGGGATCGCTGGTGGGCGACCACTGTCTTCAGTAGTGGCAGTGAACGAGTGGGGGCTGCTCTGCACCAGACAGGGTCGTCCCTTGGTGGGCTCTTCCGGCATCTCTCATTCCGGCGGGTGGTTCGTCGTTCCTTTTTGGGCGATTTTCAAAAGTATCCATGCACGGGAGCTGTCCGACTCGCGTGAGTGGGTACGTGGAGCCTACCCGTATTTCTCCATGCGTAATCGGCCGACCAAGCGACGAATCATCGGTTTTTGCGATCGCACTTCAGCGAAGGAACGCCGACACGAAACGCAAAGCAAACGAATGGAGAAGCCATGGAGGCGCCCACACACCAGTGGTTGTGTTGGAGTGAACCAATTGCAAAAGACAGCCTCCGTGAGTCCGATGTGTGGAGGAATTCGCCGTGGACACGTGTGTCATGGCTGGGTGAGTCAAATCATGACACGGTAGAAAATAGATTTCACGGCACTTATCGTTGCGATCTACCGTCAGTGGTTTCGTGCCGTGTTTGTACTCTCACTAAAAGACTTCAATGTGGTGCTCTCGTGTACTGAAGTATATTGTGGGGTTCTCTCGTATATGGCCAACGAATCGCACGGAAGACTAGCAAGCCTCGAGATGTTGGTGACGAAACAGAGTCTTCAAGGGTGGTCGTGCAAAGGTTGCAACGGATCCGTCGTGACTGATCACGTCGGACGTTTACTCATGGATTTCTTTGAGTCCACCACGTTTCGACAAATTTGTGCAATGCGAATAATATTCAAATGCTTGTTTGCGGCGAGCTATCGAGGAGCGGTTGTGGTATCTGTGCCTGCCAGCAGCAGTGAACATCTTCCATATGCATATGTGTTAACCACTTCCGAAATCGCGCATACTGACCCGTTACTCCGGTTTTCATCCCTTGCTTATTTCTTTTTCTCTTGTGGTCTGCACTCGTTGCTATAAGCACACAAGACTTGTCTCCTCAGCACTCGAGTCGACGGACGTGTGGATCGAGCTACCAATCCGCCTGGTTTGCTCCAGCTCGTGTATCCGAGAGTAGTCGGCGTCTTCTTCTGCATCTTCGTCCCACCTAGTCGCGCCTTCCAGCACGATGGCAACATCCTCCAGATTTCCAAACAAGCTGGCAAAGGCTTGAACATAGTCGAGGCCGCGATCGTACCGTGTAATGAGCCCCGTTCGACCAAAATGGAAGATTTCTCGACTCGGATACCGGATCGCGGCGCCCACGAGCCGTCTGGTGAGCCTCGGATCGGTCATGGCCCTTGGAAAGGCCTCTTCCAGCGCTTTTTGAGTGAGTGTGCCACTGAACGTGCCCTGCGCGATGACGATTGGCTCATCGGGGGATCCGTGGCAGGTCATGCATGTGAGTGTGAGCCGGGCCAGTCGATGATGCTCCGAAAAGCGTTTCCACTGATGCACGAACGCGTCGACGCCGTGATGGAACGGTCCGCACGTCATGGTCGGATCCAGTACGGTTGCGACAAAGTGCTGCTGTCGGTCACTGAGTAGCCGCTGGCGCTCGCGCAGGAACGCGGCCTGCTCGCGCTCCTGCCGTGGCGAGCGAACCATGACGAACGAGCGAGTGGCACTGAGCGAGGCCTGCAGCTCGGCGATATGCTGGTCCGTGGTCGCCGACTCGAGGATCCAGCCATGCTGGAACGCGCCAAAGTACTCGACGACCCCTTCGACGGCCGTCTGGAGCAGTAGCCGGCGCTGCACGGCGTGCTTGGTGTTGAGCACGAGCCGCTGCACGTTGAGGTCAATGATCTCCTGCTTGAGCGCGTTCACGTCGAGCCGCAGGCCGTCCTCTCGGGTCTGGAGGCGGTCACGCAGGCGGCGCAGGCCACGCGGGAATGGCGCCGGCCCCGGCGCGCGTGGCACGACGACCGTCGAGGTCGGACGTCGCCGTGGCGCGCCGTCGTGGTCGTCGTTTGCGTTCCGCTCCGTGGCCGCCAGCGAGAGGCGAGCGCGCGGCTCAACATTTTGTGACCGCGTCAATGCCGCAGCCTGTGGTCCTGTCGCCCGCGGCGGTCGGCTCTGGCGTCGGGCGCCCGGGTCCGACTGCGATCGCGTCGACTCCATGGATACTTGGGCCGAATATAGTTCCCTCCTGAGATCGCCACCCAGCGAGACACGCACACGAACGGAGGTACGCGAGGCCCGTGGGCTAGACAGACCGCGCTGAAGACTCGGCGCGCGGAGTCAGCCGACGGATGGAGGAGAGGCGAGCGGCAGCTCGCTCCCTCACGTGGGAGGGTGTGCGGGCGTTTGTTCTTTGGCGCCCGCGTTGGAAGCGAAGGCGGATGGGTCGAACATAGCGTTTAGTGCGAGAGCCGACATGCAAAGTACCATGTTTTGGTACCATATCGTTGGTTGTAGATAAATAGTAGGCTTAATGCAGTAATCTTGTCGTCTTTTGTGGTTTCGATGTATCTTCTGGACTGATATAATGGAAATATTGAGCCGGTGGAGCACGTTTCGCACAAGCGTGGTCGTGGAACATTTGCAGCCCGAAAGGTAATGAAGTACACGTTTGGTTCCACATGAGTGGTGGTCACCCGGTGGATACTACTTTAAATCGACTTGGATCGAGCCAGCCACACCTGACCCTCCTCCTCTCCCCACAATGGTTCGAGAAGGCGAAGGAAGGAACTGGTCGGTTTCAGTCGCAAGTTCTTGATGCGGTCTCGCAGCAACATGAGCAGATCCTATTCTCCATGCCCTGTCGGTAGAAATGATCTTGCGCTCTTGTACTTCGAATCACCCAAAGCGGAACGGGTCATTAACGGCACCGTCAACTGATCCCATGCGTCAGGAGCCAGCACATGGAAATAAAATACAAGTGCTGTCCGACGTGGGAGTCGGTGGATATTCTCCATCTCCCCACACTGGTTGTTCTTCGTCGTTCTCCAGCGACAGTCGAAGAAACAAAATGCATCATCCTCGTCGTGGTTGTGGTTCGATTTCAGAGAACAAAGAAAGAAAGAAAGTGACATTTTGTGAAAAACTGTCCAATCAGATTTCGGATTCAGATTCACTGTACACACGTTTTGTCGAGATGTACACCATTTCCAGGCGAGACACAGGATCAAAATAGACGGAACATAAATCAAATTAACAATGCCTGTAATACCGCATATATCCATGTACGACAAGACCTAAAAGATTAAATATATGCATTGTCGAGCTCACATGTAAAAGGTGTGATGTTTCGAAGGAGAGATAATACAGTCTTTGAACATGATACCACAATATTAAACAATTCTTGCCAATTTGATTTGGGTTTTGTACAATTCGGTCTGGTTATAACATGACCTGGAAATGGAGTTCACGAGCCCCGGTTAACATCGCACTCCCGAGGATCCCGCGCTTCCCCCCCCTCTCGCCACACAACTTGTGGTTTCTCCTACCCCCCGCGGCATTGCTATGGCACAACCCGGTCGTGCCACCGTGATCGCCACGCTCGCCGACGTTTACTGCTTCCAGGCGAATGCCGAGCCAGGCTCCACCGCAGATGGCAGTACCAGCGGCACGACGCAGCCAGCCACAGTGCGGCGCCGGACGTTCCCGCGCGCACTCAAGCGGCTACGCGATCGCCTACGCATCCTGGAAGAGAGGCTCGTCCTCGACGCAAACGCGTTACGGCAGGACGTCAAGGACCTCGAGCTACGCAAGACGCTGCTCCAGAACAAGCTCCTCGGCCACGAAGCTCGAGTACGTCAGCGAGCCGTGGCGGTTGTGAGCGAGTACTTTTCCGTTTTCGAGTTCGGATGGCTCCCAAGACGTGGTCGTGACAGCGCTGTGAGCCTACACGCGCTTATGGCCGACCGCCAACGTCACTTCCTGCGCACGGCTGTCGCGCCCGAGGCGGCCCGGGCACTGGCGGCACAATGGCAGACGTTGTCGCGTAACCATGGGTCCCTGCGGCTTGTGTTGACCAGCGTCGAGAGCGTCGGGGCTGTGGAAGAGCCGATTGTGATTGCGATTGGAACATTAGCGGGCGATATCACACCCGAAGCGGTCAGCCACGTGCATCCTCGTGAGGCCCAAGACCGTCAGCTTCTGGCGCGCTTGTCTCGTGAACGTATCGAGTATCCGTGCCGCGTGACGTGCACCATCACTTCGTCTGGCATGATGATCGGCCACTCGTTGGAGCTCGAGACGGTAATGGCGCTGCGATGCCTCGTGGGCTCACTCGCTCGCGTGGATCGAGTGCTTTGCGTCGTGGAGGGGGTTCACCCACGGCTTTTTCAACAGCATTCATTGTAAGATCTATTGGCGTGTTGGTGGGTCTTGGCATCGTGATCGCAGAAAATACTGGCCAATATCAGACTCACGTACATTATGTGTACTTCAAAAGGGATCTCTTCATGGAAAGGATGTATCGATTGCGTCGGACAAACCTTGAGCTTTTCAGCGTCCGAGCAAGATATCAAGATGTACGCAGACTTCGTTTCATCGGGGAACTGAGGTGCTCTCGAACACAGTGCATTGATCCGTTGTACTACGCGAGAATGCATACACACCATGTCTAGAACTTGCCTGTGCTGATGGCTGGCGTAATTCGGCCGATTCCTCTGTCGCTCCAAGGACAAAATGCAGGATCGGGAGGATTTCAGTTTCCCAGTGATATATCACCTTGTTTTGTAAATATATTGTTTTGTAAATATAGAGAGTCGGGTCGGACTGGCTGGTCGTGGTATTTCAGTCATCAAATTCCAAGTCCGTCAGAGAACGTCGCCGAATTCCGCGGATATACATGATGCAACGATTTGTGTCATGTGCACGCGCTTGCCGTTCTGCAGCTGGCGAGTTCGTCAAAACATTCTCATGTGCAAGGGAGGGAAGGAACCAGAGGCTGAGATGGTCGTGGTTGTCGTTGGTCGGCCTACTCGTCCCGCCCCACAGCGTTCGCAATGATCGGATCCGTTGGCTTGGTCTTGTCAGCAGCGACGCCGAGAAAAACAGGGAACCGCGGGATACCGTCATTCGTGAGCTCCTGGCACTTGTACACGATGATCGAGCCGATCGCGGGCGGGTGTTCCCGCTGCTCGTCCGAGAGTCCGCTCGCGACTTTAAACATCTTGCCGCTCGCCATCTTGCACCGGAGCGCGCCACACATGCCCGTGTACTTGCCTTTGCCGTCCTCGTACGCGATGACCTCGGCGTCGCCGTCGTGGAAGCTCTTGATCTTGAGCAGCGACGACGAGCGGCCGCCCATGTACTTGCTGCCGGGCTCGCGGATCATGAGCCCTTCGCCGCCGAGCTTTTCGACCTCGGCAAATACTTCGTCCAAGTGTGCGAGCGACTTGCACTTAGTGTGCTCGACCCACTCAATGTAGTTGGAGCCTGTCTTGGTAATCAGCGATTGAGCGTGCTTCATTCGGTCCTCGAAGGGCTTGTCTTTGAGCGTCGGAACGTCAAAGACCTTGTACACAAGCTGCTCCCAGTGTTTGGAGTGCTCCGTCTTGGCGATACCGACGGTGAACTGGAAGCGGCCGCGCCCTCCAAACAACTCACCGTCGAGGTCGTGATCTGCTGGGAATCCCTCGATGAACCAGTCCGGGGCGGGATACACGTTGCCCAACCGTGACAGGAACACTCGCTTCTTCGCATCCCAGTACGCGCGCACGCCATCCAGCTTTTCGCTGATCCACCAGTTGACTGGGTCGTTCTTCTCGCGCTCCCACTTCTTCGCGAGCAGCACGTTCGGTGCAGTTGACTTGACCACCGAGGCCTTGGATTTCGTTGGACTCGAAGTCGCCGACTTCGCGTGACGAGGTGCTGTAACTGAACCCGACGCGCGCGCTGCCTCATACGCATCGCCAAGTACCTCTTTCAAGTGCTTGCACGTGCGCGACGTCGGCGCGTGGCGCTGGTTGCGCCACGCTGGGCAGCTGCACGTATACGTACTACCAATTCGCTTGACAAGATATGTCGAATTGGACGACGAGCTCTTGACGTCGAAGAAAGTGCCGTCTTTGATCAACGTCTTTGGCACAATGCCATTGATCGCACCGGTCTCCGAGTCGTAGTCAATCTCTCCGTCACTGACGGCAGCACCTTTGTCATTCTTTGCCGTGGAGGACTTTTTTGCAGGTGGGGGTGACGCGCTACCATCCGCAACGTCGTCCATGCCGTCGAGTTTTGTCTGCCACTCGTCTTCCGTAAAGATCCGGATGCCTTGCTTCTCCGCGTCGTCCTTCTTCTGACCAGCGCGTTCGCCGCAGACCAAAATGGTCGTCGCCTTGGTGACGCGCGGCTCGACACGGAAGCCCTTGGCCTCGGCGAGTCGGGTCGCTTCCTTACGTGAATACTTGAGCAACGTACCCGTGAATACAACAGCCTGCTGTGTCGTATCCTCGGCCGGCTCAGCCTTGCGCTTGGCTCCAGCTTTGGCTGACTTGGTGGTGGCAGCTGGTGTAAGCGCTGGCTTGGTCTTGCCTTTCGACGTGCCGGAACCTCCACTCAGATGGCTGGTCCACTCGTCCTCGGTGAAGATCTTGATTCCTTTTTTTTGCGCATCTTCCGCTTTTTTGCCAGCTTTCTCACCACACACGAGAATCGTCGTGGCCTTGGTCACGCTGGACCCCACCGTGTATCCATGCGCTTCCGCGGCCGCTACGGCTTCCTTACGGGTCTGTGTGGTCAATGTACCAGTAAAGACCACGACATCGTCGGTCTTCTCGTCCACGGGGTCTGTGTCCTCGTCCATCGCGACATCATCTTCCTCGGGCTCGTCGTCTTCTGCGTCCTCCATGGCTTCGTCGTCGTCTCCCCCGGCGGCTGCATTGATCTTGGCCTCCCACTCGTCCTCCGAGAAAACCTGCACGCCTTTCTTCTTGGCATCATCGAGCTTCTTGCCAGCCTTGCCGCCGTACACGAGAATCGTCGTGGCAGCCGTGAGCGCGGCGCCGACTTTGTAGCCTCTTGCCTCGGCCTGGGCAGTCGCTTCCTTGCGCGTCCACTTGGTGAGCGCGCCCGTGAACACTACGACCTCCATCGTTCGCTCGCTGCTGCTGTACAGTAATAGATGCCGTGGGGAATCCGTGTGCGCTGTGGCGTCGATCCGGGAATGAGGTCGTCGCGGACACGCGTCCCGTGTCACGATCTCACTCCGGCTTCATCTCGTCTCGATGTGTGATATTTTAGGACCCCCCAAATGACTCAGTGGGTGAGTGATTGTCGTTCCCGTATTTGGTGAGTGTTGGTACCTCCGTTTCACACGGTGTGGTGTGAAGCACACCTCGTCACAATCAAGCAACCTTCACGCGACCGCCCAAAATTTCGGTTGGTAACAAACGCGTAACTGATGACGTGTTCCAATTCCATCTCGTTGATTGGCTGAAACGTTTTCTTTCGTTCCCATGTTTCCCCTCGAGCCGATTTGGATGGCCACATTCTTCCAGCCACACGGGGAAAAGCGACGAACCGGAAGGAAGCACTCACGATGGTCGCGCAACTCGACGCCGAGGCGGCGCCGCTGCCGCCGCGCTCGCCGGTCTCGTCTGGTACACAGAAGGAGCCGCTTTCCTCGGAACGGTTCTTCTGCGAGGAGCTCGAGGAAGACCTCGGCGAGACCATCGAGAGCTCGACGGCCGACGAGCAGCGCGCGACCGAGCGCGCGCAGATGGTCCAGGCCGTGGCCGAGAGCCTCATCGGGCGCCACGAGCTGTTCGACTCGCCGTTCGGCGACCGCGCGCTGTGCTACGCCGACTTTACGGCCAGCGGCAAGTCGCTCCGGTCGGTCGAGGACTACATCCAGCGCGAGGTCATGCCCGTGTACGGCAACACGCACACGACGACGTCGATCACGGGGCTCCAGACCACGTGCTTCCGCCACGAGGCGCGCCAGATCATTGCGCAGGCCGTGAACGCCAAGATCACGGGCCGCGGCGCCGAGGACTCGGTGCTGTTCACGGGCCAGGGCTCGACCAGCGCCGTCAACAAGCTCGTCACGGCGCTCGGGCTCCACGTGCCGCTCGCCGACGCGACGCAGCGCCCCGTGGTGTTTGTCGGCCCGTTCGAGCACCACTCCAACTTGCTGCCGTGGCGAGAGAGCATCGCGCAGGTCGTGGTCATCCCGGAAAACGACCGCGGCCAGGTCGACGTGGACGTGCTCGTTGCCAAGCTCAAGCAGTACGCGAGCCGACCGCTCAAGATTGGAGCGTTCTCGGCGGCGTCCAACCTCACGGGCGTGCTCACGGACGTGGATCTCGTGACGGCGACGCTGCACATGCACGGCGCGCTCGCCTTCTGGGACTACGCTACCTGTGCGCCGTATGTGGCGATCGACATGAACCCGGTCGTCGCGAACGAGGCACTGCGCCCGTTTGTCTACAAGGATGCGGTCTACTTTTCTGGTCACAAGTTCATTGGCGGCCCGGGCTCGCCTGGTGTCCTGGTCGTGAAGAAGCGTCTCCTCGGCAATGCCGTCCCCACGACCCCTGGCGGTGGCACTGTCTTCTTCGTGACCGAGCGTGATCATCGCTACTTGTCCAACCGTGAAGAACGTGAAGAGGGCGGAACGCCCGACATTCTCGGCAGCATTCGACTTGGTTTGGCCTTCGAGATCAAGCAGCGCATTGGCACCCAATACATCATGGAGTTGGAACGCAAGCACGTCGCGCGGGTGCGGGCCTCCTTCGCAACAAACGACAAGTTGGTGCTGCTTGGTCGCCACTACGGCGATGACGCCGTCGACCAATTGCCCGTCTTCTCGTTCCTTGTTCGCTGTGCCGATCGATTCCTGCACTACAACTTCGTGTGTGCGTTGTTGAACGATCTTTTCGGTATCCAGACGCGAGGTGGCTGCCAGTGTGCTGGCCCCTACGCGACACGCCTGATGGGCATGGAGAAGAATGACGTTCTGGCGTTCGAAAGTGCTCTCATTGAGAAGAAGGAGATGCTTCGTCCGGGTTTCTCGCGCATGAGCATTCCCTACTTCATGGAGGACGACGAAGTTGACTACATTCTTGACGCGATTCATTTCATCGCCGAAGAAGGATGGAAGTTGCTGCCCCAGTACAAGTTCAACCACAAGAGCGGTGCGTGGAAGCACACATCACGGTTCACCAAGTTCCCGAACCGCAAGTGGCTGTCCCACTTTACCATGAACTTGGATAGTTCGAAGGCTGCCGTCAACAATCAGCGCATTGTGGCTGATATCAAGAAGCACCGTGCCGATAACTTCGAAGTGGCTCGTCAACTTGTCGCCGAGAGTGGGTTGAAGGGTAATGGATCCGTTGCGGCGTCGGCGACTCAAATGCTGGAAGATGCATACGAGGCGTTGAGATGGTTTATCTATCCTGCCGAAGCTGCCGACGCGCTGAAGAAGGGGGCTACGCCTGAGATGAAACCGATCGCTGGGCCGTACCAACCGCAAAGATACCTGGATGGAACACTAAAGCACCAGTGGGAAGTTCCGGATGAAGAACCCACTAACTCGGCAACATCTTCCGTGCAGTCTTCCGTCACTCCGAGTATGTGCCAGACTGGAACTTGCTGTCCGTTGCCTGTGGACTCATCGTTGTCGAACACTCGTGAAGTTGGCGGCAAGTACCCGCTTCGCTCTACATCAGCATTGCCTGTGTGTAATGTCAATGGCCCTTCAGCTCAAGTGGCTGGTGTAAACGACGCGATCGCAAATCTTTCGCGCACGCAGGAGGTCACTGCACAAATGAGCGAGAAGACCGCCGCAGTGAAGCTCTTTCCTACTCCGGGGAAGAAGATGATGCGATGGGTCGGTCAGGCTTTGATGCAGTGGAACATGATCGAGGAAGGCGATCGTTTGCTCTTGGGAGTATCGGGTGGAAAGGACTCTTTGAGTCTCCTCCACATTCTGCTGAACGTTCAAAAGCGCGCTCCTGTCAAGTTTTACTTGGCGTGTGCCACGGTTGATCCCCAGACACCGTCGTTCGACCCTAGTCCGATGAAGGAGTATATGAAGTCGCTCGGTGTCGAGTACCACTACCTTTCTGAGAACATCATCGAGCGTGCGGCGTGTGAAATGCAAGGCGATTCAATTTGTAGCTACTGTTCGCGTATGAAACGTGGACTTCTGTATTCTTGCTGCCGCAAGAACAAGTTCAACAAGCTCGTCCTTGCCCAGCACTTGGACGACCTGGCAGAAAGCTTTTTCATGTCGGCGATTCATAACGGCCAGCTGCGTACCATGAAAGCCAAGTACTGGAACGACGAGAAGGATGTCGAGATCTTGCGCCCTCTAGCGTATGTGCGCGAGCACGAACTCAAGAAGTTCGCTTACGATTCTCGTCTGCCGGTGATCAACGAGAACTGCCCTGCTTGCTTCGAAGAACCGAAGGAGCGTCACCGTGTGAAGAAAATGCTTGCCCAAGAGGAGAGTTTGAACCCAGACATGTACAACAGCATCCGCCGGGCAATTCTTCCCTTGATGGACAACTCGGTTTACGAGCCTCTCAACTCGATCCGCATTCGTATCGAGAAAAGCAAGCAGACGCGCCCGAAGGCCCCGTCGAGCAAAGTCAAGAAGGTGAAGGAAGACACCCCATCAGTGGAAGGCCAAACTGCTGACGATGGAGGAAGCGCAGAGCATTAGTTCGCACTTCTCCCCGATTTCTCATTCGAGCGGTGCGTATTCTGAAGTTCATATAGATAGAAATAGATGAAACTGCATTCGTCCCGGTTTTCCCTGGTGCAGCCGTGGGAGTGTGGCATTGCTATCTAGGTCATTCCGCCGTATCCGATGGATTATTTAGTGATTACCCCCAAGCTTCAGGTTCTCTGGTGGCGCGGTCTCATTTGCGAGCATGCGAAGGTACGTCTGGTATATATCGGGTGAGTTGATGCATGAATTCCAATTTTGGCGCCTTCCATATTGCTTGGTTTCTTGGGTGCAGGTCACCTGACGTCGATGTGAGAATCATGCCAGCCATCACGCATTCCATAAATCCCCGCAATCGGCTCAAGCATGAGCGGCAAAGAGGTGCTGCTCGTTAACCCTGAAGATTGGTCTCCTAAACAACTCGAGCAATGGCTGCGACGGTTCGAGAAGGGGCGTTTTAAGACTCTCGCACCCAAGCTCCGCAAGTACTCGGGCTACGAAGTCGTCCACCTTCCGTCGGCGTTGTGGGCGGAGCTACAGCCTCGAGACTTGGCTACGTCCCTGCGAGTCACACTACTGGGTTTGGTGCAAGTAGCGAGCCAAGATGGAGACTCCGAAGCGCTCACAATTGTCACAGACTTCACGCCGCGGGGCCCCCCGTCACCACGCAAACCAATCCATGGGGCCTTGATCGAGCATGACAAGACTGCTGGACCACGCAGGCCGGTGCAATTTCCTCCTATGCTTGAGGTGCCGTCGCTACCCGTGCTCTTCATCATCGCGGTGTTTATCGTTGTCGCAGTGCTCTGCTTCACGGTGCTCAAGGACCCTCTTGAAGACGTTGGAGTGAGCTCGCACCAGCTGCTGAAGTACGGGTCCATCCCAATTGTGAGCGTCGGCTTCACGTACATTCACATTTGGCTCGCGCTGTACATGACGTTCTACCCGCTCGAGTATCTGGGCTGCCTCCAAATCCCGGGCACAAACACAGGCCTTGGCTGGCAGGGTATCGTGCCGCACAAGGCGGAGAAGATGGCTCGCCAAGCAGTTCGTATCATGACTACGCGGCTCATGCGTGTGAGTGAAGTCTTCGCAAAGCTGGAGCCGGCGCGCATCGTAGATGAGCTCGAGCCCCTTCTGTTTGGCACGATTCGCGATATTGTTGACCAAATGGCGATGAAGTACAACTCCGACTTGTGGACCGTGCTGTCGGAGGACATCAAGGAAGAGATTGTTGAGAAAGTCAAGGAAGAGGCGCCGGGCCACATCGAGTCACTCATGCTCGACCTACGCACGAACATTGAAGACGTGTTCGACCTCGAAGACATGGTCGTGAGCAACTTTTGCAAGGACAAGCAGCTGCTCGTCAACATGTTTATTACATGCGGCTACCAGGAGCTTGCTTTCATCCGCAACTCAGGCGCGTGGATGGGCTTCATCTTTGGGCTCATGCAGATGGGACTGTGGTTTGTGTACTCGAACCGCATCGTCGTGTTCCCCGTTGTCGGTCTCGTCGTTGGAACCATCACGAACTGGCTCGCGCTCAAGATGATCTTTGAACCCGTCGAGCCCAAGCGTGTGTGTGGTGTTACGCTCCATGGACTCTTCTTGCGGCGCCAGAACCAAGTCGCCGAAGTGTACGGTCGGCTCGTCGCGGCCGAGATCCTCACGTCTCGTAACATCATCGATGCAATCCTGAGGGGTCCATTCTCGGACCGTCTCTTCGAGCTCGTGTACGACAACGTCCAGCACGCCGTGAACGAAGCGACTGCGGCAACCGAGCAGATCGCAAGTCTCGGGCTTGGAGAAGCGACCTTCAACAACATGAAGCAGGACGTGACGGACCATATCGTGAACGCGTTCCCGGACTCGCTGCGCCAGATCGAGGCGTATGCGTCACAGGCCATGGACCTTGAGACCACGCTCCGCGAGAAGATGAAGCTGCTCACGAGCTCGCAGTTCGAGGAGCTGCTCCACCCAATCTTCGAGGAGGACGAGTGGAAGCTCGTGCTCATGGGCGGCGTGCTCGGTCTCGTCATCGGCTTTCTCCAGGCCTTCTTCATCAACCACTAACCGGTTCAAAATTCTACATGCTTTCACAGTTTATGTGCCTTTCGCACTGAGGGGTGGTATCTATCGTATCTTGGAGCCTAACGTGTCTCTACAAAAATGAGCTAATGGGGGTCGCTCTGCAAGTGGCGCAGCAAGCTGCCGAAGAAGGCCGATTTTTTGGGCGGCGGCGGCACGTATTTTTTGACGGGCCGGTTGCTCTGAACGCTGGGCGTCGGCGCGGGCCGCGCGGTCGCGGTCGTGTTGTGGATGCGCTGCACGTGCGCGTGGGCCGAGGCCGGCAGCGCACCGCAGTACGCGACCAGGTGCCGCCGCCGCGACTCCTCGCGGAGCGCTTTTTCCTTGCGGAGCCGCTCGCGGATCTCGGCCGCGAGCACTTGCTGCTGGAGGCCCGGGTCGCTCTCGAGCACGTGGGCGACGTCGGCCGGCGCGATCGCGTGCTGGTCGCGGTCGCGCAGCTCGCGGATCGACTGGCCGCTCGCGATCGACTCGGCGATGAGCGCGCGCAGCATCTCGCGCCGCTCCATCTCGTCGCGGGCCTCGAGCTCCTTAAGCTGGTCGGGAAAGTGGGCGACCATGACCTCGTGGAGCGCGACGTTCACGGCCACGGCCACGCGCGCGCCCGCCACGGGCTGGCGGCACGTCGGGCAGTTGGCGCAGCTCTTGAGCCACATGTCGAGGCAGCGCTTGCAGAACGAGTGGCCGCATAGGAGACTCGCGGGCTTGACCATGAGCTCGTCTACATTGATGGCACCGGAATCAAATGGGTACATCCCCCCACAACCATGGTCAGTTTGGTGGCTCATCCACTCCCCTGGCGCGTCACACGTCACACATCCTCACACGTACCACAGCAAATCGCACACCCGAGCGCCTCCGGGATGGCTACGCTGTCGCAAGCGCGCGGCGGGTCGGCCGCGGGCGCCGTCTCAGTGGTCGCCGTATTATTAATACATCCCTCGGGGTCCACCCGTTGGTGTTGGTGCGCTGTCTCTTCCTCGTCGGCCGACGCGCACCCGTCGGCGAGCGCATGGAGCGCGAGCACGTGGGCCACGTCGCTCAACGACGAGGCGCGCTCGATGGTCGCGACCAGCGCGTGTTTCTCGGCGGTCGGCACGCACGGGTCGTCCAGGAACGCGACCACGTCGCTCGCGATCGCGTCGCCGTCACGGGTCGCCTCGCGCGCCGACGCGGCGCAATCGACAGCTCTGTTCAAGCGCTGCAGCATGCGCACCATGCCGAGCGCGTAGGCCGCGAGCGGCGCGGCCGGCAGCGCCGCAAAGTGCGCGCTCGCGAGCCCATGTGGGGCCGCGTCGGTCGGGAAGGCCGTCATGGTGGTCGAGTCTAAACCTTTGCGTTCCAAACCCAAACGGCTAAACTGGCTGTCACACAGCCAGTGGGCAACGGTGGCAGTCTAACCTGAGTGTATTTACCTTCCTGCAACATTCTGTGCGACAAAAAAGAACCCTTTCTGCACGGCATGATTGGCGACCCGACTGAGCCAGGACACCCACCCAAGCGAATAGGGTTTCTCGAGAACACCCAACCAAAAAAAAGAAGAAACCCCAAGCCAAAAAATCGGGAAAACAAAATTCTGAAACAACCGGTAAGTACCGATACAGTTAGGAACCCCCCACATCAGCTTTGTCAGTTTGTATCACCTCCCTTGCGTTTTTGGACTTTCAAAAAAACCCGGCGGGCGACCAAGAAAAAAAATCGCAACCACGAGCACCTCCATGGCAACGCCTCCGTCGCGGTTCTCGACGCCCTCGGCGTCGTCGTCCCACGTGGCGAAAGCCAGGGCGCCGCGCAGTGCCAGCTACGCGCCGTCGGCGTCGACAGCGTCCCCTGGCTCTTCCTCGCGGCGCAGCGACGAGTTCCTCTCGCCCGTGTCCCGCTACAACAAGTCGCTCGACGCGGCGCGCGAGGAACAGACGGCACGGATGCAGGCGATCGAGAGCGAGCGCGCGCGGCGGCTCGCGACCAAGCCCACGACGGCCAGGCTCTCGTCGGGCGCCGCCAGCAGCGCCAAGCGCAAGCTCACCGAGCTGGAGCTCGCGGCCCAGGCGGCTCGCCCCACGGCCCGCCTCAGCGAGCCGATCAAGAAGATCCGCACGGCGTCGCCGCCCAGCGCGCAGCCCGCGAGTGGGGTCCGCCGAGGCGTGTCCCACGGTGGAGCCACGACCAGCGCGATCGCCACCAAGCGGAGCTCGCTCTCGGCGTCTGTTCTCCGGCGCCACGACGAGCGACTTGCGACGAACCAGATCAACGACGACGAACGCGTGTCCGCTGCGGATGCTCCCGATGCGGCGAAGCGGTACCTGGCGTATGAGCAGCAGGAGCATGCCGCGGCGACGACCACGCCGCCGCGCGCCCACCGCACGTCCGCCGCTGCGGAGGCCCACAGCCTCTTTAGCCGCCACAATGTACGTGGACTGTTGTGTTTGTTCGATGGAAAAAAAGTAGGACTCACCAGTAGTGGCCGGTCCGACCGATGTCTAGGATCCGTCTGTGATGGACACGCCGCCAGAGTCCGATAGTGCCGCGTCGTCGCCGTTCAAGTTTCCTGACTACGAAAGCTCCAGCCCCTCAGCCCACGAAAGTCCGATGACCAACGTGCGCACGCCGCCACAATCCCATTCGAGACGTACTTCGCTTGAGCGCGCGCCCCGAGGCGAAGATGGTCTGGTTGACTTGAACCATATCTCGACTGTTTCTCAGCTAGAGACACTGGAAGGGGACGACATTCTCACGATGATGATGGCGCAATCGACACCGCGCGTTGATCGACACTTCCCGTCAGAGCATACCCGAACGGACAGTGAAGAGCGTGAGGCCCAGTTCCTGCGACGACGTCGACTTGCTGGCTCGAGTGCCCGCAAGGCGCTCGACCCTAACGCACCAGTCGTGACGGAAAATGTCGTGAGGACACGAGCTCAGTGGAGTTTTGACGATGTTCTTGAGCCAGTCGCATCTCCATCTACTGGCGCAGTTCGTCGCGGTGTGATTTCCATTGACGCCCAGCAAGCCCGAGACGACGCTGAGAATGCCAAGGCTGAAGCTGCGGAGAATAAGAGCATTCTTGACGAGGATGATGATGATGACGTTGAGACGACTGAGTTCAAGGTCGAGCAATTCAGCCGTGCGAAGAGCTGGGGAGTACGTCGGTTTGTGTCGTGGGTTCTTATTGGGGCTGGGATAATCTGTGTCCTCGACGTCGCGTTTCCGCTACTCATGAGCTTGCTTGAACCACCGCTCCCATACTGCGACTACAACACAGCGGTACTGGGTGAAGGTGGTGCAGCGGCCACTGCGATATCAATTGTCGGGGAGAAGTCCGACTTCACAGCGCTTCAGCAATACCGAGCGGACTGTCGTGCGTGCCCTTTGTTTGGCGTGTGCTCAGAAGGCTCGTTGGTGTCGTGTTTGCCGCCACTGGAACAGCGAAATGGCGCGTGTGTCGAGTCTAAGGAGGTGCAATATGCGCTGGAGCAGATTTCGAAGGAGATCCGGACGTTTGTGACGAATAAGGCGAAGAAGCAAGTTTGTGGTACACCCCCACTACCGTCACCTGTGGACGGCTTCGAAGCCCTGTGGGGATTGGATGAATTGACGGCTTCGCGTGTCGTGGTGCTTCTCTCCGAGCTCAAGGAACTCGTTCTCAACTCTCCGTTTGCCGAGACAATGATGAATATTTCTCTTGCAGCAACTTCCGGAAACGCAGCAGCGGGTTACGTTTTCAATCGCTCTTTACACCTCGCACTATCCAGCTTCGAGAAAGTCACCCAGATCAGCTTTCACAAGCTCAGCCAGTATGTTGGTGGGGCCCAATCTGCTGAGAGGGGGGACATGCTGATCCAGTTCTCGACGAGCGTCGCGCCTTGGTCTTGTCGAGCCAGAAACCAGTTGCTTACACATGCTCATTTCATTGCAATCGCGGTTGTGCTGCTCGCGTTGGCGATTTTTCTTTACCACCGCTGGCTCGTGTACAAGACCAAGCGTGCACTTGTCGACCGTCTGGTGAAGGAAGTGCGATTCTTCTTGGTGGGGCGAGCTCATCGCTCGGAACGAATTTACCCCGCAAACCACCTGCGGGATAATCTGTTCGATACGCTTCCCGGTGTTTCGGTTCGGGATCGCAAGTGGCTGCGCGAGTCGGTGTGGCCTGCAGTTGCCAAGATAGTGGATGAGGACTCCCGAGTGGAATCCCGCATTGCTCCGTACGTACTCAATCTCATTTTGCTGTGGTGAGGAGGTGTTTTGTGAATGCTGATGTGTGATGCGTGTCACTTCAGAATCCATGGCAAGCACATGGTCGTGTGGGAGTGGGTATCATCCAACTCGCCCGTGAAGGAGACGGAGAAGAGACCAACTCGCGTACGCTCTCGTCGTAGTCGACACTCTTTGTAAGCAGATTTTAGCGAGATACTATGTAGTAGTCGGCATGTAGGTGCTTTTGGGACAGTCAGTGTTCGTGGTGTTGGCACGAAGCAATCAGGGATGCGACCCAGTCTGAACAGATGTAGATGGAAAGGTGATGGCTAAATTATGTTATGGCTCTCAAAAACTAACAAGTATCTGCTGGGACTGGTGTTTACGGCGCATCGGCGGCAGGGTTTGTCTCGTCGCTCTCAGCGGCCTTCTGTGCTCGCCGCGCGGCCACAGCCTCCGCGAGCTCGCGAAGCGCCACGACCGTGTCTTCCCAGTTGATGCACGCATCCGTGATGCTCTTGCCGTACACTAGCGTCGACGGGTCGTCGCCAAGCGCTTGGTTACCCTCAACAATGTTGGACTCGATCATGAGACCGAGCACGTTCTCGTGGCCATTCTTGACGAGATCGGCGAGGTACGTCGCGACCTTGAGCTGGTTGGCGTGGAGCTTGCGCGAGTTGCCATGCGAGCAGTCGACCATGACCTTGCTCGGCTGCTTGGCCTTGGCGAGCATCGTCGCGGCCTGGTCAATGTGCTCCACCTCGTAGTTGGGGCCCTTGGAGCCGCCGCGCAAGATCACGTGGCAGTCGCTGTTGCCCTTGGTCATGACGATCGACGCGAGTCCGTGCTCGTTGAGTCCCAAAAAGTTGTGCGGGCCCGAGGCCGCCACGGCAGCGTCGACCGCGATCTTCATGTCGCCACTCGTGCCGTTCTTGAAGCCAACGGGCATCGACAATCCCGACGTGAGCTCTCGGTGGAGCTGCGACTCGGTCGTGCGCGCGCCGATCGCGCCCCAGGCCACGAGGTCGGCCGTGAACTGCGGCGAGATCGTGTCAAGAAACTCGAGCGCGACCGGCAGCCCGAGCGCGTTCACGTCGAGCAGCAGCTTGCGCGCGACGCGGAGGCCCTTGTTGATGTTGAACGACTGGTCGAGGTCCGGGTCGTTGATGAGCCCCTTCCAGCCGATGGTCGTGCGCGGCTTCTCAAAGTACGTGCGCATGATGATGAGCAGGTCCTTCGAGAGCTCGTCGGCGAGTTGCTTGAGGCGCTGCGCATAGTCCATCGCGGCCGTGACGTCGTGGATCGAGCACGGGCCGACGACCACGACCAGGCGGTCGTCGCGTCCGTGGAGCACGTCCGACACGCCCTGGCGCGCGGCCGTCACGGTCTCGTACACGTCGGGCGTCACGGGCAGCTCCTCGATCACGCAGGCCGGCGGCACGAGCGGGCGGATGGTCGTGACCTTGAGGTTCTCGAGCTTGGCGCGCTTGGTCTGGCGCGCCTCGTCCTCGGCGAGGCGCTGGCTCGCGGTCTGCTGCTTCTTGGTCATCGTCGAGGTCTCGGCTTGGCAACTTCAGAAATGCTGAAAGCAAAAAGCGCTCGTGGCGGGATTGCCACGAGAGACAGGAAAGGACACGCCATCCGTGACAGTACACGTATATTTTGTACCTCACGGGAGGTATTAATAGTTGACACCCAGGGGGCATTGTATCCGCCAATCAAATGCCAGGACTGTGAATGGGATATCGGCCTTGAATGCGCAATGGCCCTTGTGATGGAAAAATGTGGTTGGGACAAGTGAACACTACGACGTGGCCTGTTGGATGTCGTTGATGGAGGAGGCGGGACAGAATCATCGGCACTCATAGAGAACTGGATGTCGTGGTGAAAGAGGTGTTGAGATCGCCACGAGAAGCTGGGAATCTTCGTTCACGCCACCATTTAGTACCCCCTGAGGTGTTTAAGGGATTTGTTCTGTGCTTCCCCATGAGGTACAATAGCCCTACCAATCATCACGTTAGTTCATGGGGGTACAATTTAGGGTGGAGTCTTGTATTCGAGGGAGGAGGGTCTATTCATAGAACGAGGGACAGACCCACTCGCTCCAGTTCGGGACGCGTCGTTTCACGATTCAGAGTGATGGTCTCATTCGGCCGAAATGGCTTCAAAACCGCATTCGGCTCTTTCTGGAGGAGACGAACATGGCGGACGAGGACGCGGAGCAGCAGCCCGAGCTGGCGGAGGCGGCGCCAAGCGATGGCGCATCCAAGGAGCCGCAGCGCGCGCAGTATTTCACGCCCGCAGAGGTCGCCATGCACAACCGCGCCGAGGTAGGTGCCACGTGTCTGTGTTGTTGACAATAAGGAAGAGGCTCATTCTCTCGCTTTGGGGTCGCTACAGGATTGCTGGGTGTCCATCTACAACCGCGTGTTGGACCTCACGCCTATCATCGCACAGCACCGAGGTAGTAGTCGATCCTGTGTAGATAGCTGAACGGCTCACGTCTGACGAGACGATCGTGCCAGGCATCCTCACGCAGCCGCTCGTGCGCCACGCCGGCGAGGACATCTCGCACTGGTTCGACCGCGACACACTCGAGGTACCGTGCTTTCTTTCAACTATAGATCCAACATGTCGTGTCTAATCAGGAGTTTTTCTAACTGAACCATGTAGATCAAGACTCATGTGGACCCTGAGACCCTCGTGGCGCTACCCTTCCTCCCACACGGGCGTTTCCTCCATGCGCCGCCGCAGGAGCCGACGGCCACATGGAGCACGGCGGACGTAGCCCCCTGGTGGCGTGACCCACAGCTCGTCGTGGGTCAGCTCACGGCACGTGCACGCTGGATCGAAATCGTCAACGTGCTCACGCAGCAGCGCCACGCACTCCAAGTGTGTTGCGAAGAGACCGTGGCCGACATCCAGCGGCGCTACCAGGCGCGCTTCAACGCCCACGCTTCGAGCTACACGTGGAAGAGCCTTGAGGATGACGACTTTGTGCCGCTACACATGGACCGCACACTCGAAGAGAACGGCATCGTCGACGAGACGCCACTGTTCGAGAAGCTCGACATGGACGAGCACGTGTACAAGCCGAGCCTGTACATCTACTACAACGACGACCTCTCGGTCGCCTGATCCACTCCATATTCCGAAATAAACCCGATCTTTCGGTCTCTCAGATTTCTCTCTTTGAAGAGGCGCTTCGCTCGGTCAGTTAAGATCTTTCGTCGCGAATGGTGACGCGTCGAGTCGCACGGTACGCCGGCACGCAGGCCGCTGTGGCCGGGGCGGATGCCGCGCGCGACCAGCAGCTGAACCAGGCGTCACCCCTTACACCCGAGGAGATCTTGCGGCGCAGCCACGCCAACAGCCTCGCCGGCGTGATCCACCAGATCGGTACGTTTGGATCAAGGGACTTGGTGGGTGTCGAGATCCCCACCCACGTTGGTCTCTTCTATTGTAGCGCAAGTCGCAGCCCACGCACTCGACGTGTTCCACGAGCTGCGA
>JAADVT010000583.1:0-20460 GCA_023335895.1 Pythium rishiriense
CCCCCCCCCCCCTCGGGCAGCGTCGGGCCGCTACTCAACCCAACGCCCGAGTCGGGCGTACGGTTGAGTAGTTTTATGTGGTCCACACTATGTGTTGATGGGTGATTTATGAAATTCTGTTAATGCAGTATACGACTGAGCAGATCCTTTCTTGATTAGGGGACCTCTCTTCCCTTCCCAGTGCTTCAACCACGTAATGAATTCCACAAAACTATTCCAACTCACAGTCTTTTTTATTGGTAGATACTTTGTTTTGGAATTTGTAACTCGTCCACCACCGAATCCACTGTCATGGACTCAGCTGACCAGCACTCTCTCTTGTGCCCAACCGTCCACAAATCCTCGGACCGGAAGATGTCAGGGACCTCACTTCACTCGTCATCGTGCTGCTCCAAAGCACCATGATTTTGCTGACACAATGGTGAGGGCCTCCAAGGGGTCGCTACAGGAAGACAGCCAAAATTTGGATTCGAAAGCGCCACCAGCCAGCCGGTCCGCTTCCGCCGATCCTCGCTCACTTCTGCTTCCGCCCGCGCGCTGTCACACCGTGTCCTCCCACCCCTGCAGCCTGCCATGGTGCAATCGCGCTCGACCGAGACGTCGGCGCTGCTCTCGCCGCGCAAGACCAACGGGCATGTTGCGATGGACGTGGCCGTCGACGACGCCCCCGTGGTCGCGCTCACCAACTCGTACGCGCCGGTGAGCCCGAGCTTCGCAGCGGTGCTCGACGACCCAAAGAAGGGCCCGCACCACCTCTCGTACAATGAAGTCGAGCCTGAGCCCAACTGGCGCGAAGAGCTTGCACGGCAGCTCACGATCACGGTCCCGGTCGTGTTCACATACATGCTAGAGTATCTGCCGGGCATGGTGTGCATTATGCTTGTGGGCCACATCGACTCGCCCCTGACCAAGGAATACGTGGACGCCGCGACTATCTCGACCATGTTTACCAACATGTCGGCTCTCTCGATTGGCTTCGGCTTGTCGTCGGCGCTGGACACACTGTGCTCGCAGGCGTACGGCGCCGGTCGTCGCAAGAACATTGGTCTGTACCTGCAGACATCCATGTTGGTCGTATTTGGCGTGTGCCTCGTGCCGATCTTCTTGCTCAACTGGCACACTGAATGGTTCATGCTCAAGTTCGGCCAGGACCCGGAGGTTGCGCGGCTCGCCGGGGAGTTCTCGCGGTACACGGTGTTCGGTACTCCTTGCCTGTTCATCTACGAAATGCTCCGCAAGGTCATGCAGGCGCAGAATGTCGTGCGCCCGCTTGTGTTCATCATGTTCGTGGGCAACTTTGTCAACATCTTCGGCGGCTACTACCTGACGTACCACACGTCGATGGGTTTCCACGGTGCAGCGCTGTCGCGTACGCTCGGCTACATGGCGTTGCCGGCGTGTATGTTGCCGTACTTTTGGTGGAGCGGTAACTACAAGCTATGGTGGCCCGGCTGGGACGTGAAGGCGGCGTGGAAGCTCCATCGTCTGTTCCTCCACTTGGGTATCCCGGGTATGCTCATGATGGCGATGCAGTGGTGGGCATACGAGGTGTTGGCGCTGTTTGCTGGGCTGTTGCCTGACGGCGTGGTGTCAATCAGTGCGCACGCTGTGCTCATGAACGTCGCCGGCTCGTTGTACACGTTCTACAACGGCATGTCCGTCGCGGGCAACGTGCTGGTGGGCAATGCGCTGGGCGCCAACATGCCCAAGCGCGCCAAGATGCTGAGCCAGCTCACACTGACTATGTCAGTGGCGCTGTCGTGCTTTATTGCGTCGCTCGTGTTTGTCTTCCGGTACCAGATCCCGAAGCTCGTGATCAACGACCCGGTCGCGATCCAGCGTGCGGCACAGGTGCTGATCGTGATGGTACCCTACGAGATCGTGGACGCAGCCAACTGCGCCATGCAAGGCATCTACCGCGGCACAGGCCGTCAGCAGATGGCCGCGACGACGAACGGCATTGCGTTCTATGTGTTTGGCATCCCGGTTGCGGCGCTGTTGGCCTTCGTGTTTCACTGGGACGTTGAGGGCCTCTGGATCGGATTTGCAACCGGCATCACCGTAGCGCTGGGCACGTTCGCGTACGTGCTGTACCATGCCAACTGGAAGCAGCTCGCCGATGAGGCGCAAGCCCGTACGGCTCACCATTAAGAGAGCACGTCAATCGTCTGGCTCGTTGCCGTTGGGGACGTAAGGTGTGTTCGAATGGGTTCGTGCTTGTTTTAGTTGGAGATAAACCAATCGAAAGATATCTTTGATACAAAGCTGGAAGTAGCGTTGCGCCTACTTCTCATCAACCGACCATGCAATGTTCCTCTGCCCGGAAATTGAGTCACTTTTGGATTTTTGAACAGTAACTGTGAAATCATTACACCCGTCTAAAGCGATAATGGTACTAGTACTCGAAGTTTGAGGCAGGTTGTTTGAATTGCGGATTTGCGCGCCCATTTCGAAATCGCAACCAGCGCAAAGTCCCGATCTCAACATCCTTGATCTCGGCTTTTTCAACTCGATCCAGTCCTTGCAGTCGCGGACGAGACCGCGCACCATGGATGAACTCATCTTAGAGGTAAAGTTGGCGTTCCATGAAACGGAGCGTGTCACGCTCGAGAAGAACTTTTTGACACTGCAATCCGTGATGATCCAGATCATGCAACACGAAGGCGGGAACAGATTCCAGCTCAGCCATCTCAAGAAGAACTCCATGCTGCACCACGACGGGTCTCTACCAATCGCTCTTTCCTGCGATCAGACCGTCGTCGAAAGCGCAATGGGTATCATCGCCGCCAGCGGGGCGACGTTACCGACAGGACCAGCCCCTCCACCTACACTACAGCGAGGAGACTTTGATATGTTTATGTGATGTGGCGGAACATGGACGCCCATCAATGTCAAAAGCAATGCATCTCATGTCTTCATGTGTTTTTGTTGACCAAATTGCTGCGATCTCGTCCCAAGAGAAGCTTAGAAAGAAACCCTGTCATCGCTTATTTTCCAAAAATTCAACGAGGCGGAGCGCTGCGGAAATTATTTTTAAAACGAGCTTCATTTTCCGGGCAGAGTTGTAATACCACGACGCCAGTAGCTCTGGCATGCTTCACAAGGCGCTGAGCGCCGCCCGCACACGTCGTGTCAAGCGTCTCATCGAGGGCTTCGAGATATACGCGTCTTCCACGCCATTCCATTTGCTCCTTCGTTGGACACCTTGTCGGCGTCTATTTTGTGTGAGGATCGCTATCTTACCCACGAGGTAGGGCATACACGTCGTGATGGAGCTGGACTTCGTGCTCCCCCACGACCCACTGTTCGCTGGGGTGGAGTTGACGAAAGCGGAGATCTGTGTAGCCTTGGAGCACTTGAGGTACAGGAACGGGATGTCCACCGCGCGATGCTGTGACAAAGTTGGGCTCTCGCGCCACGTTCGTCCATGTTAGTTCATGGGGTGTGTGGAGGTTGCTGTTCGCATGATGGCGCCGGCAAACTCACGTGCAGTCAAGTCGGCCTCACACATGGAGGAAGACGAACCTGGACTTGAACGGTCACGTTTCACTGACATGAGACGAACCTGGACTTCAACGATCACGTTTCACTGACATTGCGATCTTTCGTCAGCTGATAGCAACGTTGCTGGGACCCAGTCGAATGTGGTCTTCAAGAACTTCCCGTGGACAGACTCTTGGGACGAGATCTCGTTGTAGGCGACCGGAATGGCGACCCACAGATTGTTTGGGTTGACACGAGCGTGGCGCTGGCAGATCTTGTCAAACTTTGCAAAGCTGACTGGTATCACGCGTGCACCCGTTGCGACCGAGACCCGCGGCGGGTCATGGCACATTATCGGCTCCAGCATCGACGTACGGCAGTGCGCCATCTCACGGCGCAGAACACGGAGATCTCGAGGCGGTTTCGTCTTCTCTTGGCGCGCAGCGACACGCCTGGCGACGATCCTCTTCTGCTCCAGGTCCTGCTCGGTGCCAGCGAGTAGTGCCGTACGCGCGAGACGCACACGCTCGCGCTGTCGCTTGAGATAGGCCTTCCGTTTCTTGGCAGAGAGCAGCTTGTACACTCTAGCTCTCGCGCAGCTGCCCCTCCACACGCGCTGGATCGAGAGCGCTGCTCGACGCCGTGCCAGCTCGAGGCAGACGGAGAGCAGTGCCTCGTGCGCCATTCGTGCTGCAACCGTCTCCACCAACCGACCCTTTGCCTCCGCGAGCACGAGGTCGTTGTGGGCGGTCGAGAGCAGATCTAGCAACCGCTGCCTGCGTTGACGTCGGTGTCGTCGGCGCTCCTTCCACGCGACCCACGCCTTTTCCATTCGCGCGACGCACGTTTGCTTCCGTTGCAGCTCACGGTCGGCGACAATGCGAGCAGCTAAAGCGACCACGCATTGATTGACGAGCGACGTGATGGTAGACGCAGCGAGGAGCGGCGAGAGTACACGCCGCTGGCGTCGTCGTCGGATACGCGCGGACAGCGCAACAGCGAGCGCGGCGTAGTGGAAGATCCACCGCAGGGTGCGTCGTCGTCGGTGTTTGGTGTGGAGTAAAAACGAAAGCGACGCCCGTAGCTTAGTTGGTAGCAGAGCGCGAGCGTGCTTCAGCACGCTGCGCACGGCGCGGCCGACGGCAGAGACAGCTCTCGAGCGCAGGACGCTGCCTTGGAGTGTGCCGACGAGCCGACTCACTATGGCTGACGCACGCCCCGCGGCTGGGCTCCGACGCGCCTTGAACAGCGGGCGCAGCAGACGCGAAATCTTGTGAATCACGGCGGTCGCTGGCTGAGCTGCGCGAGTGGCTGCATTGACGAGCGCGGCTCGTGCACTGCGAGTTCTCCGGGATCGTCTCAGCAGGTGCGATCGTCGCAGCTGGTCGAGGCGGTGCCGAACCACATCTACACCGAAGCGCAACGCCTTTTTGGGCGACGGGATCGCGAGGTACGTGATGGACGACGGCATGGTCCACGCTAAGTCACGGCTGGGAATGAACGAAAACACCCGAGCGTGGGAGTCCTGGACCGCGGAGCAATCAGTTGGCATGAAACGGCGCGACTCGTCGAACTAACGGTACGCCAAGGTCTACTTATGCCGCGTTCCTAAACACCACACAGATATGTCTCCAGACAGAACGACCGACTTGCATCGCAATTTTACTTTGTCGTCACCCATGAGCGAAGTGGAGCTGACGTTGGATTGCCTGTGCGCGACCTTGGAGAGTTATGCTGACTCGATGCCAGAGGAAAGACAGACGTTGCTGGCACTCTACACCGCGAGGCAACGGAGTTTCGCGGTAGAAAGAGAGCTGCGCGACACGGAGCAGTGGAGTTTGCGGCGCAACGCGGTGAAACGGCTTGCGACCTGTGATCCAACCAGCGAGGCGCTCGACATCCAGCGCCTCGTGGCATCCACGAAATGCGACCGCGTTGTTCGCGTGCTCACCACGCAACTGCAGCGCGTGCGTGAAGCGGCCGTCGACTGTGGAACCAGGCAGACCCCACCGAAGTTCCAGCTCCTGCGACGCACAGAGGAGGTACTGTACGGACTCGAGTGAGTGGCCGTTGCTAGCACAAACTCGTTGTGTGTGTGTGTGTGTGTGTACAGGTCGAAGCCGAGACGCGGTGGAGCGACACGGGCCTTCCGCAGCCGCTGCGTACGTCGCGCTCGCTTTTGCCGCGGCTCGCAGTGCGTGCGGTCTCCTCACGTTTTTTTGTCTCTGGGTTCTGGGGGCCTCGCAGGCCGCAACATCCTGGGCGAACGGTACGCGTCGCCGGACCGTCCGCTCGCGTTCCTCGCGCGCCACGGCGACGCGACCGCGCTCTTCCGCGCCATGCGGCCCCGTGTGAAGCTGGAACTGAAGCTGCGGGAGACGCGGCGCATCGAGCGGCTCAACGCGGCCGCGCGCCGCCAACACGAGAGCCCCGAGGCCGCGCTCGAGGCCAGGCTCGACCGGTTGTTTGTCACCTCAGCAACTCAAGCGCAACGTCAGCCACAGCCACTTCAACATGAACCAAATTTACACTAAAATAGGACCGAGAGGCTAGGGCACGGGGCGATCGCCGGTTTGGTTGGCGCAGAAGCCCCGCCAGTTTATCAACGCAAACAAAATAAATTATTAAGCATACAAAAACCAAGTTTGCGAGTTTTGGTAGTCTGCATACAATGTGGATAAGCTCACGCTGTTTAAGTACCCATCCAATTGATTGGGCTCGCGGTCCTCCGTGCTGGAGTGTTGTTGGCCGGCGGAAGCTGCGCCTCACTGTTGGGGGCTCCTCACTTTCTGCTGACTGCTCTGCTGGCTACGACGACCGGGTATGTGATGTCACGGGTGTGCTCCCCGTCGTCTCTCTCCTCGCGCCCCCTCACTGACGCCCTTCGTGTGTGGTTGGATTTCAACAGCATCTGAGCATCCAGGAGGGCCATACATTTGTGTGGTATGCAGCTTTTCGTCGAGACCCTTTCGGGCGCCCCGCTCACCCTCGAGGTGGCGGCCGATGCCTCGGTGGCGTCGGTCAAGCAGATGATCGAGAACGTCGAGTTCATGTCGGGCTTCCGTCTCGCTTACGCCGGTAAGCAGATGGAGTCGGGCTCGCTCGCCGACTTCGGCGTCGAGGACGCGGACACGCTCAAGATGCTCTACACCATCAACGGTGGTATGCGTGCCAAGTGGCGCAAGAAGCGCATGCGTCGCCTTCGTCGCAAGCGCCGAAAGATGCGTCAGCGTGCCAGATAAATGCGTTGCCCCCCCTTCCGGGTGGACCGCATGCTTAGCTGCGCACGCCAGTCGCCTCTGTTGCGCGTGAGAACGAGAGTCTCTCTCCGACTCGCACGTAACCTTGGTCGTCGTGTTACCACGCGTTCTCGATCTCTTGGCTTGCCAGGAGCCGTGGACCCGTCAAGGCAACATGTTCCAGCGCTCTGAAGATTTTATAATGAAGTCAACATGACAATGGACTTGGCGTCTGATGAAAACCAAAAAAATTCCTGCTCAATGTCTTGGCTTTTGTGGAAACGAATGTGCAGGACTCTGCGTCCAACTCGCTGAAGACCGAGTTGAAATACAGAGACCAGCATGCGCAGCTTTAGTGGTGAACTCACAGCAATGGTGATAACCGTACCACTCACGCCGAACAGCATCGTTCTTGGGCTACGTTGATTGGCATCATTAAAACGCAACCATCGTTGTTGTCGCGCGCTCGAGCGTGACACGAAAAGGGCCGTCCCCCCCCCCACGTGAGACGTGGCTCTTCACTGCGCTCTATCTAGATCGACATCAGCGGAGTAATCTTCTCCCCTCAAACTGACCGCAGCACTCTCCGTCGAACTCTGACAAATCGCCTCGGCCACGCAGTCTACTGTGGCATGGCTCAGAACTTCAACATAACCTCAGGAGCTGGAGTCATACAGCCCAGTCAGTGGTTTGTCCTGTCGGCCTTCCTTAGCCATTCGTGACCTTGTCTTGCGTGAGCCACATCCGTCCACGCCTCGGTACAGCCCCACAGCGAGTGTCGAGATTCGACTTGAGTTTCACAGGCACATGCATTAGACATTGACGGTTTAGTACTGGCTGCTATCGTACTTGAACACCCAGCTCAGAAGTGCACCGGCGCGACCCACTGTCGCATCCCACAGCGTCGGCTCCACGGCTGAGACCTCGTACGTGTGCGTTTGCACGACGCTGCGCGATCCAGGCGGTGACATGACCGGCGGTCTCACGTCCACACCACTGACTACACGATCGGCTGCTGCTTCCTCAGTCACGGGTGCAAGCGCCGGGTCGTTCCGCACGACCACGACGACGTCTCCGTCCTTGTCTGTCGGCACTGGCGGTACGAAAAGTTCACGCGCGTCAGCCAGCGCGTCACTACCACCGCTGAGTTTGCGCCAACAGCCTCTAAAGCGGCTTGTTGACTTGTGCGCGGGTCCGCCGGATTCAACACCACGCTTCTTCTCGATGCGGTAGCCGTTGAGTACGCTGAACGCGCGCGCTCGCCGCTCGTGCTCATCCTCGCGCCGCGCCTGCCGCTGCGCCGGCGTCGTAAACATGACGCGTGTGGAGCTCTCGATTTGTCTCGAAGCCGGGTCGATACCATGAGCATTTGGAGTGCTGGATGCATCGGCTTCGCCATGGACAGCATGCTGCATCGAGTGGAAGACATCGGTGACCGTCCTGTCGTCGTCACGCTGTGTACGGAACTCGCCTGCACGGATCTTTTGATCGAGCGCGACGATTTTTTGCTCGCGTGCGCTGTCGACGTCAGCCAACAGATCGGCGGTCTCGTCAGCGTCATTGTCCATCTCGTCCATCTCGGTCGCTTGGAAAGGCCCACCTCCCCCTCCTCTGGCTGCGGTTGGTTGTCGCGACCGAAAAGATGCTCGTTCGACCATCAGACTGAGCCGGCTCTTGTGGCGACGCCGCAGCGCGTCTCGTTTCTTCTTGAGCCGGTAGGCGTGGAGCTTCTCAACCGTCTCCAAGTGGCTCTCCGCCCGCTCTACGATCGTGTGCCAGCGAGCCTCGAGCTGCTCTGCCGAGTACTGCGCAAACTGCGGTTCGTGGCCGGCATGGCGGCTGAGTACGTCGTCGAGCAGCAAGATGAGCTCCCACTTGGCGCCGACACGTTCCACAGCGAGCACGAGCAGCTCGTCGTTGAAGCAGTCGCAGTCGGCGAGGCGCTCGGTGCAATGCGGGCACAGATCGCGCCACCCGACGACCGTGATCACCGAGTACCAGCAAAAGTCCATGAGCAGCCCAAAGAGTGAAAGCCGCGCGAACGCCGCGAGCACGCCAAAGTACATAAACTCACCGAGGAATGTGCAGCTCCGGTAGAGCCAGATGTAGAGCATTGGGCCCTGGGCGAGTGTGATAAAAATCACGACGACCACTTGCATGAGGAACGCGAAACGGAACGAGAACCCGGACGTGTCGCCACCAGACGCCTTGAGACGGAAGTACTTGCGGCGCTGGCGGAAGATGAGCTTAAAAATCTCCTTGAAGATGGCTTTCCCCAACGACGGCAGCACGACCAGCAAGAACCAGTAGATGACGAGCGCGGCAACTGTGGGCAGGTGGTCTCCAAGCGAGTTGTGGAGCATCGCGAGGACAAATGTCACGTAGAACGTGATGTAGAGCGAGCAAAAGATGATGATAGCGCGCTCGCCGCGCGAGAGCCGCTCGTTGCGGTACGGGAAGAAGATCCACGTGAAGTAGTTTTCGTGGCGCCACCACGTGTAGAACGGCTCGAACGGGCGGCGCATCTTGCGCCAGCAGCATGGGCCGAGCAACCGCGTCTTCGGCACTTTGCGGTCCCACGGGGACGGCTGCCAGTAGTCGACCTCGGACTCGGGTATCGCGAACTCGTGCTTGTAGTTGCGCTCAAGGTTGGCGCGGAAGGACTCGCAGCGTGCCAGCATTTGAAACACGCGAAGTCCAAAAAGCGACGCGAGAAGATACGGCACGAAGAGCAGAATGAACGGCGCACCTTGCCAGCCCGACGCTGAGCACGTGTCGGGCATTGGGTTGACATAAAAGCTGCGTAATGTGAGCGTGGCCGGCTTGCTGTCCGTGGTGTGGCCGGCCTGGGGCTTGTGGAGCGCAAAAAGCTTTTCGTTGGACGAGACGGTCGTGGGGAGTTGACGGTAGTCGCTGCTGTTGGTGTTGTCGCCACACATGTCCAGCGTGACGTCGCCGCGCAGAAGCTGGCACGGCTGGACCACGAGGTACATTTCGTTGTGGTCCTCATTGTCGATACGAGTAAGCGGCAATGACGCATAAGACGTGCGGAACCGTGACGCTTGAGGCACAACCGTAAAATTTTCGCCACCCACGAACCGATCATAGTTGTCCACCGTGAGTAGCAACACCTGGATATCGCGGCCGGCGGCGTCGATCTCGTACTTGAGTCGGAACCCGACTTCGTCGCGCAAGTGCATGTACGCAAAGTCGCTGGAGAGCACCGCGACGTCTTCACCGACGAACGCGTCGAGATGGAGCACTTCGTTCAGCCGCACCTGTGCGAGGAACAGCACCATGACGACCGTGACGACCACGCCCACGAGGAGGAACGCCCAGAACTGTACGCAGCCGCGGCGCCTGCTGAAGCGCGTGCCGATCCACTGAGTTCCCCAGTGCTCCTTGTCGGGCACGCGGCCACGCTCATGTACGAAGGAGAGCCGCTCGGTCGCGAGTGCTTCGTCCTCGTCACCACTCAGCGGCTCGCCTACTGCGACTTCGATGTCGGGCGTGCGCCCGATCGAATGCGTGTACGCCACGTAGGCCTCGATCAGATCCGTGTTGAGCTGCTTGTCGAGGGGTACCGCGTGAAGTTCATGCTTGCCCCCGGCATCCTGCTGGAGGTCGCCTTCGTTATCCTCGTGGTCGCGTGGATGAAGCGACGACGTCCGCTTGAATGCGCGAAGTGTCACGGGCTGCTTGGTGTTGGCGAGATGCACGAGGTTCTCAAACGCGCGTTCATTCTTCTTGCGTTCCAGGCGCTCCGCTGGGGTTTCCACTCGGATGGGTTCGTCTCCATCATCTACGTCGTCCTCGTGGTGTTCCACGTCGCGACGACGAGGCGACGGCGTGTGGCCTTCAAAGGACGAGCCGGCGAGGGCCTCGACGGGGGACGTGGTCTCCTCAAGCTCGAACTGTGTGGTCTGCGAGCTCGGACCGAAATACTGCATCGCGATTTGTCTGTGGTGGCGCCGTCGCGTGTTGCTATTGTAGGAGCTCGACGCGCTCGGGTTGCTCGCGAGGCTGAGCGAGTCGGCCGACGGCGGCGCGGCCGCCACGAAGGGCAGCATGTGGGCCTCGAACCAGTCGGGGTTGGCGCCATCGAGCGTCGCGCGGCGTCGCTGGGACCGCCGGGCGTCGCTGTCGCCCACGAAGACGCGGCGGAGCCTGCGCCACATGAGGTCGATAGTCCAATGGACTACGTGTGCCGGATTGAGACCGTGGCGCTTGGATTTGGCAGGAGCGGCTGGCCTGGACGGAGGCCATCACAAGCGGGAACGGAGGGACACTTCTTGGGACTGAGCTTCACAGGCTGAACGCTCCATGTGGCCCATCGACCGGCTGGCGCAAGCGGTCGTCTCTGCCATTTTGATGAGAATGTGAAAACCAGAGACTCGGTCTCAGACCCGGGCCATGGGCTCAGAAATAGCAAATGGCTACATAATTCAAAACCATCGAAAATGGTGGAAAGAACACAACGGCACGCCCATGGCCTTGGCTGATCTACTGCCATGGGATCATTGCCCTTCCCATCGAGCGGCTCTTGGGGTAGCCGCGCAACGCGACGAGCCGCGCCGATCGCATCGTGATTGGGTGGGCGACGCGACGCTTTGGGACCCGTCGGACCGCCTTTTGTGATCGCAGGCATACGAACCCCGCACTTTCAGCCTTCGTCTCCTTTGCGATGCGCACGCGGAGGCGGAGGCCCCAGTACCACCTCCACGGTCATGACGTTCGCGCTGGTCCCCAAGATGCAAGCGTGGGTAATCGCCACCACCGCCACCATCACCACGCGACCGCCAGCCGTGACCGCCCGCTCCACCGCTTTGTCCATCGGTTCCCATGGCACACACTGCTGGTCGGGATTCTGCTCGTGCTCATGAGCTTGTTGCCACGGAGTCTCGCCCAATCAAGCGAGGTCGACTTCGACGCGATCACGATAAGCGAATGGGCCGACGTGTTCCGCGCCGCCGCGGGCTCGTTGCAGCTCGCACAGCTCTATCTCACAGCGCCCCGTGTACGCGCCAAGATCTTCGTCGCGAGAAAGGTCACGATGGCGGAGCTTTTCAGTGGCGAAGCCATTTTTCGGCAGCAGATCAGCGAGATCGTGGATGTTGCCGTTGAGCGTGTGCTCGTTGAGTACGTCGAAACCGCGGCTTTGCAGGAGACGGACCGCTCGTCGTGGGCGCTGTCGTTGGGTATCTCGGCTCTCGTGCCACCGCCTGATCCCCCGCCTCCAAATGCAAACACTACACCTTTGATGAGCATTGTGGATACAGAACGCGCTCGTATCCTGGAGCGGCTGATGTACGGCAACATTGTGCGCGGCGCGAACGTGACCATCGACAGTCTCACGTTGTTTGGCTCACCCATGCGGCTGCTCAGCGCCTATTTGGACGGTGAGTCGTTCTACTCGATCGACACAACCCCGTGGGTTGGCGCCAAGTTGGTGTTCGCGACAGCCAGTGGTGGGAGCAGCACAGCACCCTCGACGGCGATCACAAACGCTGCGACCACCAACTCGGCTGCTGCGTTCCAAAATCTACGGATCCGCTTTGTGCTCGCTCGATTCTTGCGACCCCTCAAGCTTGATACATCCTCGATTCTCGTGCGCGACCCGGTAGCACTACAAGCCACCGAGGCGTTCGGGGTGCCGTCGTTCGTTCTGCCCATCGAACTCCACATGGGCAACGAATGGTCGCTCCAAGTCGCCGTGGACGGGTACCTCCGCAATGTGAGTCTGGTCGCAGCCTTTCACGCGATCGAACCTCAGTGGGCGCTACTTTCGGTGGACGTGGCGTGGCAAAACGACGCGTGGCGTGGACTTGGATGGCAGATGGACTGGATGGCGTACCCCAAAACGACGCCAAACCTGGCCATCCAGCTACGCGTCGACAGGCTCCCACTCGCCCATGTGCAACGTCGCGCACCGGCCATCCTGGACGCGTGTAAGGCTTTACTGTCTAATGCTGCCGTGGACGTTCAATCCGTCGATCTGAGCTTCGGGCGCGTGACCATGGTATCCGATAATGGCACAGCATCTTCGAATTCAATGCTTGCCGTACCCGCCGACTCAGGTCTCTTCATATCAAGCGGTGGTGACGACGCTGACGGCAAGCTGCCTCTTATCGACCGAGCATTCATTGTAAACATCCTACTCGTATTCAAGTCAAACCCAACAGTAACTTCCAGCGACGTAAATGCGGCATTAAGCAAAGCAGAAGCCACGACACCTGCACGACTGGCGCTCGGGTTTCTGGATCAATCCGAACATGACTCCAAGGCGTTTACCAATGCGCGTGTCCGGTATCTACAAACTACTGACGATGAGCTCTCCAACGACGAGACCGAAACTCTATTCAGGGACTATATACAGTCGTACGTGCTCGTTACACTCGAGCTGCAGATGCGAGACGATGCGCCAGATACCGTGATGGATGTGTTCCTACTGTATCGCGTTCGTTGTGCTCTGCTGACTGTGTTGGAGCGTGTGCTGCTGAGTGGTGAGTCGCTCATACGCGTGAAGATGGTCGCACAATCAGGACTTGCTGTGAAGCTCGTTTATTTGGTGAAGATAGAAGTCGCTGGCCAGCGGAGAGCCGTCCAGCAAGCCGTGATGTCAAGACACCTGCGGTCTCTGCTGGAGAGCGGTCAAGCCCCATTCAGTCTCATGGCACGCACCGTAGAGCTCCACACCGATAGATCACGCCCAGAAGAGTTTGTGATTCCAGGAACGACTAGTTCTTTCGTGATGGAGGACTCGCCGACACCAAGTGCGCGCCTGCTGCTGGATCCCATTGAAACGTCATACAACTACTTTAATCCATACTTTCCTGGATACAACCCGAGTGTACTCACGTACCGCCCGCCAAGCTGCCCGAGCGTGAGTCCGAACTTCCTCGCACTCGTATCTTCCGCTCCGAGATACTACGGCTGTCTGGTTCTTCGCTGGTCGAGTGCGTTCCAAGCAGATCCCGCGCTGTTCGTGCGCAACATATCCATCACGGATGGGGTGGCGATCAACTCGACCAATTTGATGATTCCAGTGGCTTCAGATCCGATGAAAAATTATGTCTTGGCGCCGTGGATCCCGGCGCCCTGGAGTGAACCCCAAGATTGGGTACTTTATTTCGTCAGCTCAAGCGTCCAAAACGCAACACTGAAGCTCACCCTTGCACTGTGGGAGCAGAGCTATATGGTGTACCCTGCCATCGAATACTCTACCGAGTTGCGACTTGCAGATACGCAGTCCCCCATTTCGACGTTTCAGATCGTGGCGCTTCGACAAACGAACATGCCCGTGCCGTTCAGTTATGACGCAGTCCCTGGCACAGTCGTCCAGCGATATTTGGCTTTGTTTACATCCGCTACGCGTCTCCCGACGAACTCGACGCTCAACACAGGCATGGCGATCACGTTGGCGCAACAGCGTTCCTTGGCATTTATGGATCCTACTTCGTCGTCGTGCTTCGCGTGCATGTCCCCCATCGACGCGTGCAACCAGCTACAAGAGTGTCTTGCGCTGAGCAAGTGCTTTGCAAAGCAGATCCTGGACAAACGCCTGTTTCTCTACGATGAGCTTCTCCAGCAGCTCAATGCCACAGTCGACGTGTCGAATGCGCTGTGGTCGTGTCTCTCGTCGCCCTCGATGAACGAGGTCCGCTGGTCGACCAAGGGACGCACAGCGTTTACCACTGGTCTCGGTTGTCTCGTACGATCGTCATGTGCAATCGCGAGTTCTCCCCCGCGACAGCAGCTACTCACACTACAATACGCGCCACGACAACAGGTGATCAAGCTCAAGCAAGCGCACTTCCCGCTCTCGCTGGTGTTTCTGCTAGACATCAACGGCGGCGACGGTGCTGCACCCGACGGTGCCACACGGACACAAACATCTAACCTCCTACGAGATACGTCGCAGGCAGTGCTCTCTGAACTTCGAGATCTTGTGCTTGGGCTCTACGGCGAGTTTGCGCGAGGGCTGGACGTGGTCGTGAAGGTATCGGATAACAGCACGGGCGACTGTATGGAGATCCGTTTGGAGTACTGGTTTCTGGACGCTGGTGTGGTGGGGCTGCCGTATGTCTCCGTCATCGCGACTTCCTCGAACGGTTCCGCGCCGATCGTTGAGACGGCTAGCAGCTCGGAAATGCTGCAGCTTGCCTCGAAGAATCTGACCAGTTGAAGTCGACGCATTGTCCAACATTCCTATCGTCAAATACCAACACTCTGAGCATCCTGTGTTTGGTAATTGAGCTCCTGACGAATCACCAAGCAGTCTTTTGTTCGCCTGGCCTTGAGCAGCTTGTCGCCCTCGTCGACCATTCCCAAATCAAGCGAGCCTCGCCCAAGCCTACTTCTCCCAGCCGCCTCTCCATCACAACACGATGAAGGCGATCCACATCACTCACTTTGGCGACGAAGACAACGTGGCGTTCGTCGATGACGGCCCCATGCCGGTGCTCGACCCGGCGTCCAACGACATTTTGGTACGCGTACTAGCGAGCGCGCTCAACCCTGGCGATTGCCACGTCATGCAAGGGAGCGTGTCATTGTTTATCAAGCCCAAGCAGTTCCCGTACGTGCCTGGTATGGACGTGTGCGGCATTGTCGAGGCCGTGGGGCAGCAGTGCAACGGCGTGTTTTCCAAGGGCGACCGTGTGGCTGTCGTGCTCGGACCCATCGAGCGCCACGGCGCGCTGGCCGAGTACTTGGTGTGCGACGCCTCGCGCGCAACGCTCGCACCGGCCAATCTGACGGCAATCCAAGTCGCAGCGCTGCCCATTGCCGGCACGACGGCGCTCGCGGCTGTGCGGTCGGCGCGTGTCTCTTCCGGCGCGCGCATTCTCGTGCTGGGCGCGTCGGGCGGGGTCGGCAGCCTCGTGGTCCAGATCGCCAAGGCGTTCGGCGCGTCGTTTGTCGCGGCGACGTCGACCAACGCGGCCCTCGTGGCGTCGCTGGGCGCCGACCGCGTGATCGACTACCGCACGACCAAGTGGTGGAACGACGAGTTCGGCGACGAGCCGCTCGACGCGATCATCGACTGCGTGGGCTGCGACGACGCGTGGGCCCACTGCGCGCGCGCGCTCGCAAGCCACGGAAGATACGTCGCCGTGGCCACCACACCCCATCCGAGCGTGCGCTCGGTCGGCGAGCTCCTCGCGTTCGCCGGCGCGGTTCTCAAACGCGCGTGGAACCCATTTTCCCCGAGCTACACACTGGTCTCGTGCTTCCCGACGGGTGCCGACGTCGCCAACGTGCTGGCGCTCGCACGCGACGGCACGGTCCGCGCCGTGTTGGACCCCATGGCGCCCTGCGCGTTCACGCTCACGGGCACACAGCGGGCGATCGCACGGCTTCGGTCCCGCCATGCGTGTGGCAAACTCGTCTTTCTCATCCAAGAGTGATGGTTCGTGAACCCAATTCTTTTATGAACCCAGACACAGGGAAAACGAACGTTGGTTACTTTGGTCAATCCAACGTTTCATTGGTTTAACAACGCGCGAATACAACGCCCAGAGTGTGGGTCCTGCGGGAACGTAATCGAAGGGTGTGGGCCACCGCCTCTGTGGTGGTGACTGGGCAATCACAAACCCCAAAGATCGATCGAGAGAGATGCTGGCGCCGCGCTCGCTCCGTGTGGCCTCGCGCTTCTTGGCGCCGCGCGCGTCGCGCTCGTTCGCGGCCGCCGTGGACAAGCGCTACCAGCCGGTGAACGACGTGCCCGATAACGTGCTGTCGAACGTCCACTCGGACAAGATCTTTTCGCCGGGCTTCGCCGTCAAGGGCGAGCCGCGCCTCGAGGGCAAGGCCGCGTACCTGGACTTCCAGGCCACGACGCCCATGGACCCGCGCGTGCTGGACGCCATGATGCCGTACATGACGTACGCGTTCGGCAACCCGCACTCGACCACCCACGAGTACGGCTGGGACGCCGACAAGGCTGTGGAGAAGGCCCGCGAACAGGTCGCCGGCCTGATCGGCGCGAGCGCCAAGGAAGTGATCTTCACGTCGGGCGCGACCGAGTCCAACAACGCGATCATCAAGGGCGTCGCGCACTTCACCAAGGCCAAGAAAAAGCACATCATCACGACCCAGATCGAGCACAAGTGCGTGCTCGACTCGTGCCGCGTGCTCGAGTCGGAGGGCTTTGACGTGACGTACCTGCCTGTGGGCACGAACGGCCTGCTCAACCTCGACGACTTGCGCGCGGCCATCCGCCCGGACACGGCGCTCGTGTCGGTCATCGCGGTCCACAACGAGATCGGCGTCGTCCAGCCGCTCAAGGAGATCGGCCAGATCTGCCGCGAGCACAAGGTCTTTTTCCACACGGACGCGGCGCAGATGCTGGGCAAGCTGCCGATCGACGTGAACGAGCTCAACATCGACGTCATGTCGCTCTCGGGCCACAAGGTCTATGGCCCCAAGGGCGTCGGCGCCATGTACGTGCGCCGCCGCCCGCGCGTGCGCCTCGAGCCCATCATCTCGGGCGGCGGCCAGGAGCGCGGCCTGCGCAGCGGCACGCTGCCGCACACGCTGTGCGTGGGCTTTGGCAAGGCCTGTGCGGTCGCCGCCGAGGAGATGGAGAACGACCACCGCTGGGTCAGCTACCTCTCGCAGAAGCTGTACAACGGCATCTGCGACAAGATCGAGCACGTGCAGCTCAATGGCGACTGGGAGCAGCGCTACCCGGGCAACGTCAACATCTCGTTCGCGTACGTCGAGGGCGAGAGCCTGCTCATGGCGCTCAAGAACATCGCCGTGTCGTCGGGCAGCGCGTGTACGTCGGCGTCGCTCGAGCCGTCGTACGTGCTGCGCGCGATCGGCGTGGGCGAGGACCTCGCGCACACGTCGATCCGCTTTGGCATCGGCCGTTTCACGACCGAGGAAGAGATCGACTTTGCGATCGACATGTGCGTCAAGCATGTGACGCGCCTGCGCGAGATGAGCCCGCTGTGGGAGATGGTCCAGGAGGGCATCGACCCCAACACGATCCAGTGGACCCAGGACGCGTCGCACCACCACCACTAGGCGTGACCCGTGGCGGTCGTTCGCTTCGTGGCACCCAAGTAAGCTTTTCCCCACATGAATACATACTAGTCCGTACTCGCCCCCGCTTTCCTCTGCCGTGGCAAAATGCCGTCCTTGGTTGTGGTCAACTGGAGCCATAGCTCTTGAGGTATCCAACGAGATCCTCTAGGAATCGAAGCGCGGCGAAGCCTTCTATGAGGCGAAAGCCTACTCCGGCTCGTGGCACCCCTCGATAGGGCGCATTAAGAGCGCGTGCCTGGTTAGGCGCACTTGTGGCTCCTCCCTAAGGGAACACACCAGTGAGCAGCGCCATCCATTTCCTTCCTTCCGGCCGATCCCTCTTCTTTCCATGTTGAGGTTGTGAAGGAATCTGGTGTGGCACAGGTACCACTTCCCTGGTACAGACGTCCAGTCCGTAACCCTCGGAAGGTTTGTTCGTCGTCCCAACATCGACCGGCACCCATCAAGGTGAATGGAATGGGAAGTGTTGAGTTGCGACTTCCTTCACTCCGCTTTCGGACCCGTTCGACCCACTTGAGGACCATGAAGACGACCGCGCTCTTGGCGGCGGTGCTGCTGGCCTCCCCATCGCTCGCGATGGCCGAGAACAGCGCCGTGGCGGCCACGACGCAGTGCCTGCGCCTCTCGAATAAGACGGCGCCCATCTACGCGGCCGTCTCGTACGTCGCCAACAAGAACAGCGACCTCGCGAACCTGCCGCTGTACGAGCTGCTCGCGCCGCTGGACGACGAGCTGCCGTGGCTCTCGGCGTGTCTCGGGTCGGCCGACATCTTGACGCTCGGACTGGGCCTGCTCACTGACCCGGTCGCGTCCAAATGCGTCAGCGGGCTCACGTCCACGGGCGCGAGCGCCAACAGCAGCAACTCGTCCAGCGCTGCGTCAGTGCTCAGCGGTGACGAGGACTTTTCGACGTCACTCTGCCCGTCCATGAACTCGACGATCTTCCCGTGCGTGAACAATGTGCTCGTGGGCGCGATCGAGAAGCTCATGACACTGGGCGGCGACTGCTGCGCCGACATGAAGAAGAAGCTGCCCGAGCTGCTTGGCCAGGACCTCAAGCCCTTCATGGAGTCGCTGATGACGCGCGTCGGCGACCTCATCTGTTCGGTCAAGACGTACGTGGACGTGGCCGACGGCCAGACCAAGAACCAGACCTGCGGCAACGCGCTCGTGAGCACCATCCTCAGCGGTCAGGACCTTGTCGACCTCGTCGAACTCGTGCAGATCCCGAACGACCAGGCGTGCGCGGCCATGAAGGGCCAAAACTTCACGGCCACGAACGGCGGCTCGTACAAGTTTTTCAGCAACCAGAACCCGGTCGATTCGTGCTTCGCGCCCATGAACCTGCTCTTCACAGACCTGGCCAAGCTGCCTATGATCACGCAGTCCAATATCTCGGCCATGTTCGACGCCGGCAAGTGTCTGAAGGGAGAGACCATTCTCTCGATGGCGATGAACGAGAAGGGGCTCGTCCAGGCCATGACTGCGGCGCTCGACAAGGTCGTCGCCGACATGAAGCTCATGCCGGCAGGCAGCGTGGTCACGGCCATGAACGACGGCTTCAAGGACATGCAAACCGACTTTGGGCCCATGTGCTTCCACCTGCCCAACTCGGTTTCCAACTGCGTGTACAACACGACCGTGGCGTACGCCTTCTCCACGGACGCACCGCCGCCGTCGGCGGAAAAGGCCAGCGGTGGTGGCGATTCGGCGCCGTCAACCAACAGCAGCGCCACGCGGTCCGTGCTCGCGGCACCCTTGGCGAGCGCGCTGGCCGCGGCGCTGCTGTCGATGCGGCTGTAGATTTATCTTCCCTCGCGTGTCCATGGAGGATCCCGTCCGTTGAATACACGCTGCAGCGCGAGGGCCCCACTACTAATAAAGCGCCAGTTTTTTCTCATTGGACAGCCTCTTGCTTCCTCTCGTGGCCAGGAGATTGGATCTGACTCACGCCCCGAGTGAACACGTGCGACGGTGCCGGTGCGGTGGCCTCCTCTCTTCCGCGTTGGGTGTGTGTCAGATCTCATCTCACTTTGGCGTAGCCGTCTCAGTCAGCCTCAGAACCCTCATCTGATTCCAGGTGTCAGCGACTTGGCCCGCTTCTGGACAGGTGTGATCCCCCTGTGGCCTGTCTGCCGGTGCCGCTCAAGGCGGCGCGTTGTGCTGTTGTTCATGTGCACTGTGGGCCAAAAGCCCGAACTGGACATAGAGAGCAGCGAACTAGGGCTAGGGGTCGACTGGTTCATCTTGTCTGGTGTCGGCTGCACAACGCGACGACAGGCGGGACATAAGACTCGTTGATTGGTTGAAATTAGGATCTGTCGTCGTGTCGCCCGCGGCAGCTGGGCCCGTTTCGGCCGGGCGCCTGTCGGGAAGCTTCGAGCAGGGCCGTTTTTCTCTGTGTGGGGGTCTCCTCGAGCCTGGTGGCCGAACCGACCGGCTGGTTCTGGTCTGCGCAACTCACTTGGTGTGAGTAGCGGCGGTGTCGTGCGTGGAGGCGAAGGCGGAGGAGCCCGAGCGGAGGGGACTCGTCGTCCTCATTCTCCGTCTTGGCAATTGGGCTATCGTAATCCCCCCCCCCACTTAGTGGACTGGCCCGCCTGCCCCTTCCGACCTTCCGAGGACGACGACACGCCCGCCCGCAGTTCCGCCCGCCGACGTTGGCCACACTGAACTTCAGCTCTCC
>JAADVT010000584.1:0-20454 GCA_023335895.1 Pythium rishiriense
GCTGAACGACTACTCGGCCTTCCACCCGCCTGTGTTCCCCAGCTGAAAATATGTGCCAGACTCAAGTCGCCATGAAGAAGCGCTCGCGTAGCGGCGCAAACCTCGAGGCCGTCACGAAGCGCGCGAAGCAAATCGTGCTCGACGACGAGGCCTTGGCTAAGCAGCCGTCGTCCCCCGTGGATGTGGCGGCGGAGATTGAAGGAGCTGGCGTCACGAGCGAGTCTTCGGTGGATCTCGAGGACGACGTCGAGCCTCTCGCGGCGTGCCGCCCCTCCGTGTCGCAGGATCTCAACCTCGAGGTCAAGCTCATGCAAGGCACCGTCAACGACATGCAAGCCACCGTAAACCTTGCGGCGTCGCGCATCAGCGAGCTACGCGAGCTGCTCCTTCAATACGCCTCGGAGAGCCGATGAAGGCCTTTCAGGCGTGTTCTTCTCCCTCCTCTCCCTCTTTTTGAACTAGACTGCTTCGACGTGTACAATAGTCGTCACAATTTGTAGAATTTATGAACCTCCTCAAAATGGTCAATGAAACACTCGCAATCATCGTTGTGTGTGCGCTCTTCGTCAACGTCGCAGTGGAAACGTCTCTTCGGAGATTTCATGCTTCGGAAGGCATTGCGTGAGCCGTCTCTTGACAGAGGCGCTCAGCGCGACACTCGCTGTGTTCCATCCACATTGGCGGATGCGGAAACCCGACAGAGCGCCAGGAACTACAGTTATGAATAGCTCTCCACTCTTCCTCTTTATCAGAAACCATAACGATCATTCCTGGAAGGCGCGTGGCAGCGACGCGCGCGATGTCTTGTTTGAAGCAACGCCTCCGCAACACGCACTTCGCACAAGCATCCATTTTGACACTCACGTTTTGTCATGCAACTCACTCACTGCATTCGTATTGGAAGAAAGACATAAGTGTAGCCATGATTTAATCAGCCAATCATATGGGGCTAGATGTGTGGAGGACGTCTGTTCACCTCGACAACAGTTGAGGCTGGCTCGAGTGATTGGTCGGTCTGTCCCATACCATTCGCCTGTCGGGGTCCAGCTTCCACAAAGCGTGTACAGGCAGCTTCTCCGTGGAAAATTGTTTTCCTCCTCCACATGGTTGGTTGGAGGAGGAGGTTATGGAGAGGATGAGGAGAAGGAGCTCAGGATGTAGACAAGGCCGCGTGCGCCGTGGCTGATGGGGTTCTTCGTTGTCAAGCACTGAGGCTTCGGTCTGGCACGCTGGAAGGTCAATCAACCACACAAACATGAGATGCCACCACACTCAAGAACCCACCATCCCACGACAAATCAAATTTGAGACGCGGAAGTCTGTCGACAAAAGCAAACTCATCCGATACAGAGCACACTGGGCAGAGAGCACGTCGTGGTGGCTCGGGCCCTGCCAAACGACTGCTCGAAGGCGTGACTCTTGCAGCCGCAACCTTTCGTTTCACTTTTGCAGCCAAAGGTCGCGCGTGAATTGGGACTGCGCGTGATAAGATCCTTCGCGCCAGGTTGAACGCCTCCCCCCCCTTGGCAGTGGCAGCACTTGGCACGGCACGTGGGTCCAGTCCAGGAGATCCACAGAACGGCCGTTCAGATCTCAACGGCACCAGTGGAGGTTGCGCTCAAATTTTCCTATCCAACAAAGGGTTCCGAGACGATTCGTCGAGGTCCCTCCCACACGGCCGAGTATACCCGTACGAACGAACGTCATCGCCACGGTCTCCGATCGGTGTCTCGCTCATAGTCACGGTCTCCGATCGGTGTCTCCCTCAATCGATATATCATGTGTGGCTGGACGCAACAGTGAGACCTTCATCAGGCTGGTGGGGAGGAATTTGATTCCGGATGTGTCCCAGCCAGCGGGCGATCCCGGCGGAGAGCTTCCCTCCTCCTCCCCCGCTCCCTCTCGCCCCCCACACGCGCTCTTGCCCCCTCCGCTCTCCTTCCAAGAGAACGTACAGCCCGTTCTTTAACACCCCTGCAAAGTGCCACGGTCAAGAGAAACATGGATTGTGCTCGCATGATTCCCCGACCCCTAAGGAGTCCGCTCACGGAAAAGCACTGCAACGTCGACAACCACCAACATCACGCAAGCCCCTTCCCCCCAACAACCACCAAGGCCCCCCACCACAAAACACAAAGCCAGACAGCCAGGATCTTCTCTCAAGACACCGTTTCCGAGACCCCATTCCCTGAGAGGCGTCCGGGGTGCTATCCATCATGACGCATGAAAAGTGATGACCCCCAGTCGTGGCATCGTGCGTGGTGGTGCCGGGGTGTTCGTGCACACAGGGTGGCGCTGACCGCCTCGTGTATTATGGGGCGGTCGCGCTTGGTGGGGCGAACTGTGACACGTGTGGTGTGTGGGGCTGACTCGACGACAAATGGACACAAAACGAGGAACATGAAGCGCAGCATCTGGTTTTGGTGCGCTGAGGGAACCTGGCCATGGATGCCAAGATCGGGCGTCCATCCGGACTGACTCCCGACCCCGATGCAGCGCTGGTCAAAAAAGCACGTGATGATACGGATCCATCCGCGCGACACCCAGAGCCGGAGAGTGTTTCCAACGGAGGGTAGAGTCTACATGCATGTCCACCCTCCACGTCTCGAGGTCTCTTCAACAACGACAAAGAGTGTCTTCCTCTATCTCCCACTTAGCACTGGATTCGAGAACGGATATCGTCTCAAGGTCACGCGGCCACTATCAACGTGGAGGTGTGGGGTGCAACTCATACAAACGAGCCCAGCGGCGGCTTCCGTTTGCGGTGGCAGTTGCTCTGGGTTTCTTTCACTCGCACCCCTTTCCCCTTTGCCATGATTCCATGGCTCAACACACCCACTCTTGACACTGGTCCCCCTTCTGTACTGTACCTCGTTGCCGTTGCAGTGACTCTGTGTGGGCAGAGAAGCCTCACACCAGGCCGTGACGTCGCGCACGCGCGTACAAATGGCCTTTTTTCTGCTGCCTCGCTGTGCTGGCGTGGCAGACGGGCCAGGTTTTTTCGCACTTGCACAGCAGCAGCGTTCAGTCGCTGCATCGCCAAGGTGCAACTCAGATTACAGTCCCTGTGTGGGCGTGGGTGAATCCCCCCCCCCTCCCCTCCGCTCCGCTCCCCTGTTGTCAGCAGCACTGGCCCTGGCCTGGTGCTGAACGGGCTCTCTCGTATTTTTTAGCCAGCGTGTGGCAGGTGTGGGAGGTCGGTCGACTCGGGTGTGTCGTGTTGCCACACACTCCTCCCCTCCGCCTCCCCCAGTCGCAAGTCAGCAACAGCAAGCAGTCACCCTCCTCCGCCCACCCAGCCGCCCCTCCCTTCCTCCCCCCTCCACTTTTTTTGTTTTTGTTTTCTTCTCGCCCTCTCCTCGACAGTTCTTCTTCCGCCTTCCTCGCGTGCCATCATCAGCTAGGAAACATGGATCTGTCGATGATCCTAAACAACGAGGGCGACGACGGCGGCTACGCCTCGTCCCCGGCGCCCTCGCCGCGCGGCGCCCACGTACCGGCGTCGACGCGCTGGAGCGTCGATGAGATGCGCAGCGCCGTCGCGATCCTTAGCGACATCCAGGGACCGGCCGAGGTCGAGGAGTCTCGGCTCCGCCACGCCGAGACGAGCTACCCTGTCGACGACGACGAGACAGAGGACGAACAGGACGTCCGATCCCGCCGTCGTCACGCGCCGTCCCCCGTCCCCCGCCAAATGACACCCCCGGCGAGCGGCGGCTTTTCCGGGCTGGATCTGCTTTTCCAGGCCGATGCCATGATCCAGAAACGCACGAGTCCGGAGCGAGCCACGTCGCGCTCGGCCGAGAGAGCCCACAAGAAGGCCAAGAAGGTCGTGGCCAAGTCCACCAAGAAAAACCGCCACCACCGCGCCGAGGAGCCGGCGCAGGACGACGACGATGTGGACTTGGACAACGACGATGACGACGATGTCGACGGCACGCCCAAGTCGGCGCCGGCCTACCTGCGCAGCGGCTTTTGGACGCGCGCCGAGGAAGAGTACGCTGCGGCGCTGATCTTCTACTTTTTGCGCGGCGCGCTGCCCATCGCCGAGGGCACGACGCTCCGCAAGTACCTCGCCGAACAGCTGTGCTGCAACCGCCGCCGCGTCTCCATGAAGCTCGCGACCGAGACGATCGCCGACAAGAAGATCCCGCGTAAAGTGGGCGCCTCTGTGTTCGTGGCGCTCAAGCCGGCGCCGAGCGACGCCGACCGGGACCAAGTGCGTGAGACACTCGACAAGCTGCGACGTGACTGCTTCCGCGAGGTCGAGGGAGCTATTGTCGACAACAACGATGGCGACGACACGGATGACATGCGCACGCCGCGTCAAATGGCGGCCGGGAGCGTCAAGCGAGAACCGGTCTCGCCACTCTCGCTGGGCGCCAGCGAGGCGTCTCCGAGGGACAAATTCGCGCTCCAGACGACGCCAGCGCGTCGCAAGTCGAGCGGGAAGCCTACACCGTCACCCAAAAAGCGCCGTCCGTCTGTGTCCTCCAACCCAAAGTCGTCGCCCCCCAACATTCGCCGCCGCCGCCCGATGATTATCCGCACGGGCTTTGACACTCCAGAGGAAGAGGAGTTTGTGACTGCACTGGTCGAGTATTTCACTGACGGCTTGCTCGAGCTCAATGACGACACACGTCTCGTGTCGTACTTGTGTGAGCAGCTCGATTGCTCGCCAAAGACACTGTCAATGAAGCTCGCGCCGCGCAAAATGGGAGAGCAAAAGTTCCCGGAAAACATTGGCACCATCACGTACGCTCGCAAGGACGACGACGATGCGTCGTCCGAGATCTTTGAGGCGGAGGCGCACGTCTTTGAACTGCGTCAAAACTGGCTGCAGGCTCGAGATGGAGCGCACAACCAGACCGACGGTGCTGCAGGTGAAGACGATGACGCCGAAGAAAAGGATTCCGTGTCGTCGTCGCCGTTGTCGACACCCTCGCGCAAGGTGAAGTCGGAGCCATCGGCTTCTTCATCAACGCCAACGACGAAAAGTCCGAGTAATGCGCCTCGTTCGTACTCACGCAGCGGTCCCTGGTCACGCCACGAAGAGGAATACGCCGCTGGTCTCATTGACTGCTTTTTCCGAGGCGTGTTGGACATTACCGAGGGAACGACGCTACGTGCATTCCTTACGTCTCGTCTCAACTGCAACCCGATGCGTATTTCGAAGAAGCTCGCCAGCCATACGATTGCCGATGTCAAGATCCCGAAGAAACTCGGCTCAGCGACGTACGTGCGGCGTGATGGCGTCTCGGACTCCGAGCGCCGGTCAGCCGAAGAGCACTTGCGGCACTTGGAACATCTGAGTATGTCGGAGCAGCATTTGAAAGAGGACATTGTGCTGGGCGTCATCGGTAACAAGCACACACGAGAAGAAGTGATGGAACCCGCGAATGAGGAGATCTATGACCACCATTACGGTCGCTACCACCAGGAGCAGCAGCACTACTCGCTCCACAGCCCGTACCACGAGCCACAACACCACCATCGCCACTACGGCGGCTCTCCTTCGCCCGTCCGCGCGTCGCCCGGAAGCCCCTTCAAGATGCGGAGAATCGTGGTCGACGAGTACTCGCACGCTCCGCACGAGTCGGTGCCCGTGCATCACCACGCCCACCGCTCGAGCCCGCCAGGCAACTACGACCACCACGACGCGGCCATGCGGTATCAGCGCGTCGCATACTGAAACCATTCACCGTTGATTTATTCTACCCTGCTTTTTTTTTTCTTCAAGTTGTATCTCGTTAAGAAAATTGACAACCTGTGCCTGGCATTGCGGATGGCTACATATCCCACCCATGAACCCACGCGACGTGGGACTCGTCCAGGCCGGAAGACGTTCGTTTGGTCCGGTGGCATGTTCCTGTCGTTGTCTCGAAATGAGCCCCCCTGCGACTGGGCATGGACCAACAAGTAGCAAGAGAGAAAGAGCGAGAGGCTTCTGGAACTTTCGTCATCTCGTGAGGCCCCTCGCATCGCAGGATGGCCCCGGGGATGCGTCAACATCCGGCCGATCGAACGGCGCAAACCATAGTATCCATAATTTACAAAGCTAGCACCTGTTCCACGCGGAACATTTTTCATGTCGCGCGAAGGTCGTCCAACGGACTACATACTCATAATCACCCCTCCAACGAACGGCATGGGATGAGGAGGAGTCGCCCACCCGTCGTCGCCCAAGGGACGCGAGCGTGAGCCTCTCTTTCTCCATCGTCTTCGCGTTCTTCTGCGCGTGGGGATTTCTCGCCTCGCGCGCGTGCCGCTTCGCACGTGCGCCAGCCACACTGTGGACCGACGAGGGGTTCCTTCCAGAGAGGAGTGGGGGCCACTGGCTGTTTGGAGACGATGAAGTCCACGGATCCGTCGCCGCGCGCCGTGACGGCCTCGACGTCGGCGCTGCTCGCGGGCGAGGGCGCCGACATCGCGACCAAGAGCCGCGCGGTCATCGACGGGCTTAAGAAGCTCTACACGGCCAAGCTGCGGCCGCTCGAGAAAAAGTACGGGTACGACGACTTCCACTCGCCGCTCTGGAGCGACGCCGACTTTGACGCCAAGCCCCAGATCCTCATGATCGGCCAGTACTCGGTCGGCAAGACGTCGTTCATCGAGTACCTGCTGGGCCAGTCGTTCCCGGGCCAGCGGATCGGCCCAGAGCCCACGACCGACCGGTTCATCGCTGTCATGTACGGCGACGAAGAGCGCATCGTGCCGGGCAACGCCGTGGCCGTCTCCCCCGACCTGCCCTACGGCGGGCTCTCGATGTTTGGCACGGCGTTCCTCAACAAGTTTGAGGCCGCGCAGACGCCGTGCAAGCTGCTCGAAAACATCACGGTCGTCGACACGCCCGGCATCTTGTCGGGCGAGAAGCAACGCATCGCGCGCGGCTACGACTTTGTGCAGGTCGCCAAGTGGTTTGCCGAGCGCTCGGACATGATCTTGCTGCTGTTTGACGCCCACAAACTCGACATTTCGGACGAGTTCCAGCGCGTGATCGAAGTGCTCAAGGGCCACGACGACAAGATCCGCTGTATTCTCAACAAAGCCGACCAGATCGACCAGCAGCGCCTCATGCGAGTGTACGTTGTATATATGTGATTGGATTGGAACCAGAAAGGGGTTGGAGAGAGAGAACGGCGTGGTCGTGGGGCGTGACGAAACGGCGGACTGAACCGATGCGCAGGGGTTCTGAAGAGAACTCAGTTCTCTCCTGAAAGCAACACGCTGGCGGCCGCTGCGCCTCACTTGGCGCAGCCGCGGCATCCGATCCCAACACGGCGCTCTCTCCACTCCCTCGCTGATAGATTTGTAGAGAGATCGGCCCTGACGGTGTATGGATGAACAGGTATGGCGCGCTCATGTGGTCCATGGGCAAGGTGCTCAAGACGCCCGAGGTCATGCGCGTGTTCATCGGGTCGTTTTGGGACCAGCCGCTGCTCCACACGGACAACGCCGCGCTGTTCGAGGCCGAGGAGAAAGATCTCATGTCGGAGCTGCGCAATCTGCCGCAGAACGCGGCCGTGCGGAAGATCAACGAGTTTGTCAAGCGCGCGCGGCTCGCCAAAGTCCACGCGTACGTGATCGGCCACCTGAAGGACAAGATGCCGGCCATGGTCGGCAAGGAGAAGAAGCAAAAAGAGCTGATCCAGAATATGGCCGAGGTTTTCCGAGAGGTCCAGCGTAAGTACCACTTGCCGCCGGGCGACTTCCCCAACCTCGAGGATTTTTCGCGCAAGTGTTCGGAGCGCAAGTTTCACAAGTTTAGCGGACTCAATGTCAAGGCCATCCAGGAGATTGACGAGCTGCTCTCCAAGGATATCCCCAAGCTCATGTCGTTGCTCCCCAAGCGAGAAGGCAACAAGCCCGACCCGCTCGCTGCGGTGCTGGACGGCGCGCTGACCAACCCGTTTGCCGTCTCGCCAGAGATGTACGAGTGGGAAGTCACGCCACACAAGGCCGAGTTCGACGCGCTCTTCAAGACGCTGCGACAGGATGCCACGGGCCGCGCCACAGGTGCCGTGTGTATGGCGCCGCTGCAGGCCACGGGCTGTCCGCAGGACACGCTCAAAGCGATCTGGGACCTCGCGGACGTGGACAAGGACGGCTGCCTGGACGCCGAGGAGTTTGCGGTCGCGATGTACCTGTGCACCAAGGTGAACGAAGGCGAGGAGCTACCCGAGGAGCTCCCGCCCACGCTGCTACCGCCGTCCAAGAGCAGCAAGACCCGGTCGGGCTCGCTCGTGTCGTAGAGAGATCAATGAATTGCACTCATGTCGTAGAGAGATCAATACTTTGCACACACTTGAAAGAGAGACCGTGGTCGTATAGCCATGTTGTTGCCATCCGTGGAAAAAAAGGCATCTGATGCGGATCCACTCCGTCGTTTTTATTGGTCTAAACGTGTGCGTATCAGATGATCCTGTGACTGAGAAACTCATCCCGGCCGGTCTGGAAAAAAAAAAATCGTCAAGCGAAGTCGACCCCCATCTCAAGCCGCGATGGCGTCGTCCTCCGATGCGCTCCAGCCGAAGCTCTGGCACGGCCGCATCCCCGTGCTCTTCTCGCTCCACGCCGCCGACGTCACCACGCTCCATGCGCCGCGACCCTTTTACGTACGACTCGGAGGAGATTTGGGAATTCCCCTCCATGTCTAAGAGGATTTGTTTTTTGTTTTGTTTTTCTTTCTCCAGGCCATGCTGCCGCGCATGGGCTACCTCATCTCCCAGACGCGTGCGGTCATCGAGTACTTCCGCGACGCGGCGCCGCCCATCGCCGGGCTGCCCGGCCAGTCGGTCTGGTTTGAGCACGACGGCCGACCGCTCAAGTGGCACCTCCCCTGTGGGCTGCTCTTCGACCTGAGCCAGCCACACGGTACGCCGCAGCCTCCGTCGGCGCCGCTGCCCTGGCGGATCACGGTCCACTTTTCGGGATTCCCCGCAGACGAGGTGCGTGCTGGGAGATGCAAAACCATCCAGAGTCTCTCCCCACCGTCGGGGTTGGAACTGAGACTTTGGGGCGCCAGGTGCTGCCGTGCGAGAACGAGCAGGTCGTCGAGGCACACTTTATGCACGCGCTCAAGCAGTCCACGTTCCTGCGGTCGGGCTCGACCAAGCTGATCATGGGCATGCCCGAGGCCCAGCAAAACCAGATCTGGACCAGCGTCGTCCAAAGTGCGTCTAGTTTGTCAGGCTCCTCCTCCACTGCTGTCTCCAGTGTTGTTCACCCACCTGTGTGCATGCCTGTGTATGTTAGACGACCTCGGCTCGTACGCGGCGGCGACTCGGGACCTCCAGCTCGCGACGGCGTCCATGCGGTTCATCCCGTTGCGTGTGTACGTCGAGAACGACCGCGTGATGATCCAGCTCCCGATGAACGCTGCCAGCGTGGAGACACTGGGCGACGCGCTCGCGACGCTGCTGCCGGATTTGTTCCCGTCGCCCGAGGCGTCAGCCAAGCACGTCGCCATCACACACGGCATTGCCGTGCCCTTGCAAGTGCCACTGCCTGCTCTCTATGAGAACTTCGCCTACCCAGACGGCTTTCTCCACGTTGCTGTCGTCTCTGGCGTCTAATCAAACACAACACAACCACAGAGATCCGACACGCCGCCGCAAGACTTGAGTGGGGGTGTATCGACGTGTCTTCACGCTTACGTGCGCAGCTGCGCGCCTTCGTATGTAGGCACCATGTACTTGATATTGACAAACGCGTCGTGGCCGCCCACGCTCTCGAGCAGCTCGAGCGTCTCGAGGATCATCTCGCTCAAATCCTTGGCGCTGTGTTGCTGAAAGTCCATCGCGTCGCCCAGGTTCCGCCGCTTGGCCTTGAACATATTGAGCAGCGGCAGTAGCTGCCGGTAATACGGCACGAGCGCGAGCCCGACGCCGTCGATGCGCGCGAGCTTTTGGATCACGAGCAGCGCGTCGCGCATGTGCTGGGGCTCGCGCATGTCGAGGATCGCGCGCACAGCTGGCACGACCAGTCCGAGACAGTCGAGCACGCGCTCCGGGTACTGCGCGCCAAATTGCAGCAGCTGGAACGTGCCTTCGCGTGCCATAAAGCTGTACGGGAAGGTTGTCTCTCGCATGCCCTGCAAAAAGAGCGGCAGCATCTTGGTGTAGTCGAGCGTCTTGACGTCCTGCGTCCAGCGCAAGGTCTGGCCCCCAGCTTTGCTCTCAAGCATGATAGGCAGCTCGCCGCGCTGGTACGCCTGCGGAAACAGCGATTGCGCCGCCGCGCGTTTCTTGAACACGCCCGCGACCGGTGGCAGCGCCTCGCGCTTGGTCGCCACGTCGTGCTTGACGTGGTCCACGTGCTTGAGGATGACCGACCGCGTGGGCGAAGGCAGGTCGAGCCCCTCCATGGCCTGCGAGCGCTTGACCTCGAACGACGGCGGTCGCAGCGCGTCGGCCTCGGACTTGGAGTGCTGCATCAGGGTCGGTAGCTTGTGCACCTTGCGGGCTTTCTTGGCTTTGAAATGGTGCGGTGCATCTTTCGGGTGCGCGGATCGAAGCGAGCCGATTGCGACGGCCGTTGGATCGGTTTGTAGACGCTGCTTCATCTTGACCTCCAAGACGCCGACTGGGTGAGAGATGACACACACGCCACTCGACTAGTTAGATCCACGACTCAAGTGTTCCATGAAGGCTGATGGCTGACGCACCATTGCGCTTGCTCGTGGGCGATCCGGAGACCACAGATCCCTGCTCCCACGGCATCTTGTTGTGATCGCGTCTTGTATGGTAACCCGGAGATGTCGTCACCGCCGAGAAAGGCCTCTAGGTCGGGCGGGTCTTTTGGTCACAAACGGTATTCATAGCGTCGCCAGTTCTCTCTTCTCGACCTTGCCATCGTGTGTGAGTAGCAAGAAGCTGGCCCACGTCGATCAAATTCACCGTATCTCTTGGCTCAAGTCAGGGCTATTTATGATGCGGGGGCAAGGAAGAAAGGAAACGCCGACGGTAGGCGTTGTCGGTCTTGCAACCGACAAGCACCTTTCCAGGGCCTGTCCGTCCGAGCGCCGAACGGTTGTTTTCGATCGGCTCCTCGCTTGAAAGCAATTCTCGATCCCTCCGACGACGGCAGACGCGATGCGAGTGTTCGTGACCGACCTGCATACAACGCTGGGGGCGGCGATCGCGCGCCACCTGCAGGATGCCGACCACGAAGTGCTGGGCGTCGTGCCGACCAAGTCCCACATCGCGCCAGCCAAGCGAAAGCTGCTCGCGCACCCGTCGAGCGACCGCGAGGTTGCAATCAAAGAGCCAGTAGCCGTGCACTCTGACAAGCTCTCGACCACCAAGCTGCTTCAAAAGGCCGATGTCGTAGTCGCCACGGGGTTTGCGCAGGACGCCAAGGCCGCGATGGAGCTGCTCAAGCAATTTGAAAAGGCGGCGGCAGCGGCCGCCGAAGGCGACGACGACGACGGTAGCGCCGGTGGCGTCAAGCGCTTTATTGCCATCTCCAGCGTGCTCACGTGGAGCAAGAACGCAGTCTTCGCGAGCGCCAAGGACCAGCGAGGCCATAGTGAAGACGACTTCAAGACCCGCAAGCCGGCGCGGCGGTACGCCGAGCTCAAGACCGCCGAGACGCAGATCCTGAGCGCCAACAAGGCCGACGCGTTCGAAACCTGCGTGGTCGCCGCCGGATTGCTCTACGGTGGCGCGCAGAGCAGCCTCACGCCGATCTTCCGCAACGCCTGGATGTACCCGGACCGTGAGCTGCTCGTGCCTGCGTTGCCGGGCAGTTCGACTGCCAAGCGTGGCGAAAACTTGCTGCCCATGGTGAGCGTGTATGATCTTGCGCTCTTCGTGAGCCGTCTGGCAGTCGCACCATCCGTACCCAAGAGTTACGTGGTCGCGACTGACAAGCCCAGCCAGACTACGACACTCCGGGATCTGTGCGTCGGGCTGAGCGTGCTACTAGGCAACGGCAAGATCCGCGACCTGCTCACGGAAGATGAGGTCGAGACACTACTCGTGAGCGAGGACGACGCCGATGCTGAAGGTGGCAGCGGCGTGCTCGCGGCGCTGCAGCTCCACTTGACCTTCGACTCGCCCAGCGAGACGTCTGCGATCACCTCACTCGTGCCGATCGACGAATATCAGCACATCTCGTCCGGACTGCTGAGTAACTTGGCATTCTATGTGGAGGACTTCATCAAGTCGATGGACCTGCGCCCGCTCAAGACTGTCATATTGGGCCCGCCACGTGTAGGCAAGACTACTCTGTGCCAGCGACTCGCCAAAGAGTACTTCTTGCCGCACCTCACGATTGAGGGAATCGCCCATGAAGTGCTCGCGACGGCCCGAAGTGCAGTCGACGGCCTTGGCCAGGAAAATGCAGACAATGCATCGACTGCGGCCGCTGAGGCAAAGCCTGAGGATGAGAGTCCTCCAGGGAGCGGGGTAGCAGGAGACGACGAGGACCCAGAGCTGGAGCAGCTACGTGTGGAGCTACAGGCGTGGCGAAGCACAAGCGATGAGACAAAAAGTGCAAGCGTTGACGAGTTGCCCGAGTCCACGGTAATCACACTGCTTCGCTGGAAGTTGGCCACCGCCCAATGCCGCAACCAAGGGTTTGTGCTGGACGGCATTCCAACATCGTTGGAGCAGGCGAGCAAGATCTTCGACCTCCTTGGGGCTGGGGACAGCACCCAAGGTAGTGAAGATGGTGGCGAAGCTGACGCAGATGCGAAGGGTGAGCCACCAGCGGAGGCAGCGGACAGCGGTGGCGGCGAGGGCGATAAAGATGCCGAAGCCAAGTCGAGCTCGTTGTCGAAGTCACGATCCAAGGCGATTCTTGACAAGCTGCGCCCAAAGAGGCAGATCCAGTCACCCAACCGCGTGATCGTCCTTCAAGCACCGCAGGAGCTGCTCGAGCAGCGCGCGCAAGCTCTGAATGACGAGCAGGCAATCGCGACGGGGAATACGCAGAGCCGATTTGCTATGCGGCACGCGCAGTTCGTGGCTGAGGCCGAGGGGCTCGCAACCTTCTTCGAGCAGCGGTCGAGGAGCGTGGCGGGCGACGGCGTCGAAGTGTTGGAGATCCACTTGGACAGCGAGGCAAGCTACGCTGACAGTGATGTACTCTTGACGCCCGTCAAAAAGTACATGGAGCAAGGCGGCGGCAAACCGCACAACTTCCACCCGACGCGCGAGGAGCTCAAGCAGATGGAGCGTGACTACGCACGGATGAAGCAAGACGAGGAAGCTCGACTTCGACAGCTGGAACTTGACCAGGAAGAGCGAGACCAAGCAGCGCAGCATGCACGCATGGAGGCAGAGCGTGCGCGCCTGGAGATAATCCAACGGGAAGAGGCAGAGCTGTTAGAAGCGCGCGCCAAGCCGTTGCGGACCTACCTAATGGATACTGTGCTGCCCGCGCTCACGGAGGGGATGCTGGAGATCGTCAAAGTACAGCCGGACGACCCGATTGACTACTTGGCGGAGTTCCTCTTCAAAAAGGGGCGCGACCTGGAGACGCACGCGTCGTCATAGAACATCAGCCTACCCATCGCCTCGCAGATGCAGAAATGGTCGCCTTGTATATTGCTCGTATCGCTCCCTGCTCCATAAATAAAAGTGATCACACGCATCTAATGGAATCGTCGGTCATCACGCGGGTGTGGGCGGTGATAGGGATCCGCGTCAAAGCGGCCACGGTTTTCATAGTCCCTCGACAGTGGCGCACGGTCGACATACTGTTGCTGATGGTGGCGGTTCTGGTGATGCTGATGCTGTTGCTGATCGTGGTTTCCATAACGCTCGAGGTCTCGGCCGTGGCGGTCCCTTTCAGAATAATTCGGGAATGGAGGAGGCGACTGCCCACGCCTGCCATCACGCCCGTGGCCGAAAAACTCGCCACTGCTCCGACGATCACGCTGAAATGAACGGTCTCCGGATCCGCGGCGAACAGGAAGCATTGGAGGATGCTGATTAGCTTCCGATACCCGAGGTCGAGAACGAGAGCGAGATCGTGGGCGACGTCGGTGGCCATTCCCTCGCTCATCAATGCTGTAGCGACGATCACCTGCGTCAACACGCTCAGAGGAGCTTTCATCCCCGCCAATCACAGTTGTGGCCTGACTCGAAACCAGCGTTCCTTGAGACGACATCTCGACTTCAGTTCCCTTCTCATAATCTTGACTCTCATGGATACCCTGTTCTGACATTTCTATGCCACGGTCTTGCTGACTTGACTGCGGAGAACCTTGGCGTGCAGTTGCGATCACTTGCGAAGACCGATGGGGCGACTGAGAGCGAGATCGAGAGGGGCGACGAGATGGTGAGCGGGATGTCGGAGGAGGTCCATAACGACCACCATTGCGGGCATCTGGGCCATTACCTGGTCCTCGTCGGCGACGCCGCCCCCTACCTCGTTCAGCACTGCGATCTCGGGGAGGACGTGGCCCACCTTCACTTTGCCATTGAGGTGGGGGGAGATGTTCTCTACCACCATCGCGGCCTCGTTGTTCGGGATGGTCAAGTCGATGCGAAGGGGAGCGGCCATTCGATCGTGATCGAGATCTGTGTCTTGGTTGTGGTGAGGACGCAGGAGGAGGGGACGGTGCGGGCGACACACCGAAGCGACCGACGCTGTTGACTGCATGTTCGTTCGATCGACCTGTTTCACCCTTAATAATCAGAGGCTGCCCGTCGTCATCCCTGAACTGAGCTCGCGCGATGAGAGCATCTTCGCGGTTCATATAGTGGAGAAAAATAAACGTGACACGGCCGTTGACAAGAAGCTGCCAATTCTTCTGAAGAATGTCGCACCGTGGCACAGTACGATTGACCGTGTACCGCGCAGAGATTTGTGCGGCATACTCCTCCTTGTCTCGTTGCGCATTGAATAGTAGCCCCGTCGACTTTCGGACGTATCGGGCATTTCGCATCACCAACGTAACTCGCTCTCGGAGCATTTGTGGGACGAACGTCGTCCCGTACATCCTTTTGATATACCAGTCACGATCTTCAGCTTTCGCAAAATCGAGTGTTTCGTAGCACGATACCGTCTGCGGAGGCTTGATATCACTCTCTGATGACTGCTCACCTGCAAGTTGACCGATCACATCTGGGGGAGCTTCCATAGCGACGCCAAAATGAGCGGGCGGATACTCCCTTTGTTTAATCTGCTTCCTCGTCGGACATACCATTCGCGTAGTTGCCTCAGTGTAGATCTGGCCAGAATCGAGCAACACCCCGTATCGGTCACTCACACACCCAAACGGTGATGCTAGCTGAGATTGCGCATGCCTTGAGCCACGTAGCGTAATGATTGACGCGGCCTTCAAGAGCGAGTTGGACTTCTTCGCAATACCGAAGAAATCTTTCTCCTGCGCAGACAGTGGGGTCATTTTCGGCGGTACAGCATTCTTTGAGCGAGACTTCTCTCTTGCGGCAAAGACAAAAGTGCTCGTGTCCGCTTTCGACTCTGGAGATGGGGATGGGCCAGGCTTCGTGGTCTCCCTCGCGATTTCCTGGCGCGGTGCTGGCATGACTTCTGGCACTTTCTTGGGTGACGAAGAAGAGTGAAAAACGGTCGCAGGGCGCTTCTTTGGGATGACAAACGCCATCGAATCGGCTTGACCGTCACCTTCACTGGTGATAGCTGATGAATTCACCTCTATTCCACCGGCTTTCTTCTGCTCCGCCGTAGAGTCGTGGTCTGACACCGCGCCTTCCTCATCATGTTCCACAGTTTTCGACGAGTTTTCTGGTTGGTTTGAAGGGTTCACTTCACTGGGCGAAACAAGCTCTGAGGATTCTTCGCGTGTTTCAATTGACGTTTTGGAAGCCATGGGCACGACGCCCTCTTCCGAAAAACACAGCTTCTTGACGTCTTCTTTCTTGCTGCCAGGTTCGCCCGTCGTTTCGGAATGATCATCTTGCTCGCCTCCTTTGTTCGTAGGTTCATCGCGTTCAGCGACCACAGCTGGTTCTGTTGACGTCTTGTCACCATTCTCGAGCGGTTTGGTGTTGTCTTTTTCAGGCTCTTCAACAGCTTCCACAAGCTTTGGCTCTATGCGCTGGGCCAACCTTACTCGGTTCTCGCGCTCCTTGATGTAGTCATCTAGAGTTCCGGCATCGGATCGACCCTTACTTTCCTTCAGGGACTTCGCTTGGCGTCTGTCTTCGTTTGAACGCACATGTTTCAGAGTTTTACCACCTCCCTCGTTTATGTTTGCAAGTGGCAAACTCGACGTGGGAGCGCGATGAGCTTTGGGCTTGTGATTCTCGGAGCCAACGCTGCGATGCCGTTCTCCTTTTCGGCTGGACATCTTGTCGTGATCGTGGACATGAACCTTGTCGGCACTGACCTTTACTTGTGGCTCTCGTACGGCCGACGACACTCCAGAGCTCTCTCGATCCAGAATCTCTCCGAGCATTATCGATTTCGAGCCGTTTGAGGAAGATGCTGAACGTGGCCGCTTGAGACGTTTTCTCGTCTCACCTGCTTCTGCGTTGTTGGATTTTGGCTTCGCCTTTTCTTCTGCCATTACCTTCTTATGATGATAGCTGTCATCTCCAGAAGTGTTCCTCGCTGTTGCAAGTTCAAACTCGGTGTCGCTCTCGTCCGAGACTGCTTGCGAGCGGCGCTTGTGGTTGGATGATACCTTGTTGCTTGCGTCAGCCACTTCATTTGGTGCTGTTGCAGCCTCGAGAGCCTCACCCCCATCAGCACCCCCCGAGTGTTTTACCTCCGCTGATTTTTCCGATGGCTTGGTCTTTGCACGACGGCCATCCTTGGCTTTTGGTGGTACGGCGTTCGTTTCGCGGCCACGATCCAAAACCGTCCGATCTCGCTCGCGCCCCGCAAGTTGTGGTTCGGTGACATGACTATCGCTCTCAGCCTCAATGTCCTCCGATCTCTCTTGACCGACTGCTTCGACCGCTTTGGCAGCTTTCTCTTCGGCTTCGCGCTCCTTCTTCTCTGCCTCCCGCGAGTTCTGTCGGGTCAATCTTGGCCGCTTCGCCTGTGTCTGCTCTTGTGGAACCACCGAGCCGTCGTGCCGCTCGTTCTCTTGTGCAGCCACTGCCTCACTACTACCCGCTCGTCGGCGCTTGCGTGGTACGGTCGGCGCGGCCTGCTTGTCGGTCTCTCCAGGCTCTTTGCGTGAGGCCGGCGTTTTTTTCGCCTTCTCGTCGGGCGTGACGACCGCCACCGTCGCCGTCGACTCGAGCATCACTGCGCGCAGTTGCAATCGCTCACTACGCACATTCACGCCCCGCGAGGTGTCACCACCGTTTTTCGTCTTGTTCTTGGCGGGCTTTGCCATTTTCTTCTCCTCGTGGTTCTCCTCCTCTTCCTTCATCTCCTTGAGGCTCGCTCCCTTGTCCACGGTCTTCTTCTTCTTCTTGTCGCCGTCGTCGCCTTCTTTCTCGCCCGTACGGGACCCTCTATGGCGCCGCGGACGCGTCTCTTGAGCCGCCGCATCGTTTCCCTTGATTGATGGCGCCGATTTTTTCGCAGGGGCCACGTCGTCGTCGTCACTGCTGTCGTCATCATCGTCGTCAAGCATCGATTTGAACAGCGTCACGTTCCTCTTCCTTACGGCCGGGGCAGCGCCCACGCGCGGAGCCTCCGCCGGCGCGCGCGCGGCCGGCAAGTCCATGGTTTCCCCTGTGGCCATGGAAAAGATGTCCGAGTGAGGGGGGAAACAACGGCCCAAAAAACCTTAGACTGCTCGGCTGTGATGTCGCACGAAGGTGGCACGAAAGGAACGAAGAGTGATGTTCCCACGGTGGAAGTGGGAATGGCTACACTCGAAATCCTGAGGCTCCACGACAGTCAGGCCACGCGACTCGCGTGACGCGAGCGATGCAAATAGAGACAGAGCACCTAGCGGAAGGGAAGACCGGACGTTTACATTTTGGTCAATAGAGGTATCAGCTCTCGCGGTTCCCACGGCTTCGCCGTGCCTGGGGTAGATGGGAGCGCGCAAAACGTTAGCACAGGCTGTGGAGTGGACACATCTTCCCAGAGACCACGTACCAATGCCTGCATGAGCTCTTGCTCACGCTGCTGTAGCTGCAGCACTTGCGCCTTGAGTTGTTGCATTGTTGCGTTGGAGTCGTCGCCTCCAGAGCCACGGCGTGCTGTCTTGGTGGGCGAGGTTTTGTGTGTCGGCGACTCCGGATTCTTGGAGGAACTGGCCTGGAGTTGCGCGAGCTTGTTGATCAGAGTATCGTTTTCGGCCTTGAGTTGGCGCATCTTTTGCTCAGCGTGGTTTGCGTGGCGCATGAGCTTGTCGTTTTCCTCCTGAAGACTGATGAGTTGGTTCTTGTAGGCATCGACGTTCTGATTCCGGTTTGTCGGGCTGGATGAATGCGAAGACGACGATCCCGCTCGCTTTTCCCGCGCTGCTGCAGCTGCAGTGGTTGGTAAGAACTGGGATGACTCGGTCAGTAGCGGTGGTAGCAGGCGAGAGCTGGACGGTACGGATGTTAAACGCTCGTTTTCTTCGTGGATTTGTGCAAGAGTGTTCATCTGGTTGCCGGCCCTTCCACCTGCAGCCAGTGATCGAAGCCGCATACGCAGCGCTTCATTTTCGGCCCGTAACACGTGGTTTTCTTTGCGCAGGTTGCTGAGCGCAAACTCCATGGGGTCTACTTGGACTGTGGGCTTGTTCTGGATGTTCTTAGCACGTGTGGCATAGTTGAGCGTACTGAGCGAATCTTCGAGTGAAACAGACGACGGAGACACACAGGCGATCATGAGCGTGAGGGCATTGCCTCCCAGCGAGTCCATAAGCAATTTGGTGAGTTTGCTGTCTCTATACGGAATGAAGTTGGCGTTGGCTTTCGATGCTAGTGCGGAGATGACTTTGCCCAGTGTGAGTAGGCTTTTGTTGATGTTACTGGTCTCCTCGGCATTTGTCGACTTGGTCTCTTTGAGTCGCTCACTTCCAGCAAGGTCCACAAAGGACACTTTGCCGTATTTTGTAACTACATGGCCATCATTCACATCGGTCGTCTCCCGATCCACGTGAATAGTCATGATCGAGTGGCTTCGGCTCGAGTCTTTGTTCATGTCGTGGGAACCCACACGTCGATTCCGGTGGCCCTCGTGGACGACAGCCATAAGATCATCAAGCGAATCGCACTGCACAACCAATAGGTTTTGCACATAAAAGCCACTGCGGTCGTTCCAGCGAACGTGAAGTGAGCCGGTCGCTGGGTTTAGGAGGTCAAACACCTGTTCGTTGTAGATTTCACAGTACGACGCACGGATGACAAATTTGACTTCCTTCGGTGCCCTCTCGAAGACAGAGTACAGATATTTGAGCGCGCGTGGGATGATCCCATCGGAGAATTCGACTTCTGTGTTGTGGCGCTGTGGTTGAGGCTCCATCGACTTTTTTCTCGCGACAGCGAGCAGCTCTTCGATGCCTGACATGCTATACGTCTTGCCTGATCCGGTCTGCCCGTATGCAAATACGGTCGCAAGGTAACCTTCCACGACTGAGTCCAGCAGCGGGATCACTCCACACGAGCGAAAAAAGTTGCCCTGAGAGAGCTCTTCACCTGCACAAAAGTCGAACTGGAAGCTGCGTACGAGCTCACGACCGTGGCCGGCACTGGAGACGACTTGCATCTCGTGGGCCTCCTTGGGTGTGAAGCGAAAGCAGTGCGCGTCGCCGCGCGCCTTCTCTATGGTATTCATGGGACGACACCGCACGACCACACGAACGCTGCCCACCGACGCTGGAGGTGGAGGGGCTTCGACCATTAGCACTGCACCGGGGGCGTGTCGACGCGCGGATAGTCCCGGGTCGCGGGACGTATTGGGCGTTGGATCCGGCGTTCGCGCACGGCGCGCGCTGGAGTGGCCCGATACTGTAGAGTACGTTTGCGAGGTCCCACGAAGACAAAACACCATGTCAGTATGGTCGTGGCGGGGTGTATTGCGAAGCAAAGGAACCGACCTGAAGCATTGGATCCATCGCGACGCAGGCCCTGCGGTGGAAGCGGAACTGGCGCGGGCATCTGCAGTCGCGTTCAGTCCGCTGGCAAAGAGAAGGAGCGCTGGGCTCCATCGACAGGCGCAAGGCGCACCTCGCCACACCGATTCCCCCTCTGTTCGCCAAAGATAGTAGCGCTCAACCCCACAACACGTTGCCGTTGAAGTAGCCCAGTATCAACCAATGGATGCTCACCGATTTAATTTTAGCCAATCCAACTGGAGAAGACAGCTCCAGATCTCAGCCGATGACGGAATCTCCGCCGGTTGACGGCGACGGTGGACGGGACTCCGTGAGAGGAGGAACCCACCGGGTCGGAGGGGTCATAATCTTTTCGTGGCCTGCTGAGGCGCGCTCCCTCCCAATTGTAACAGTGGCCGCTACATACAGTGGGCGCATCGACAGTGTTGATCACATGCGCGCCGAGAAAGAACGGCCGGCGTGGTGGCGCTTGATGTGGGACACACCGACGACTTTTCCTATCA
>JAADVT010000585.1:0-20422 GCA_023335895.1 Pythium rishiriense
CAGCGGCCGTGGCGACTGTCTCGCGGCGGGCTGCAAGTGCCACGCGGGCTTCACGGGCCACGGCTGCGATCTCGCGATCTAGACGTCCGCGTCCGGATCTGTGGATACGACAGAGCGCGTGAGTCCGTTCACAGTGGCCTTCGGACCCAAGTGTGTGTGTCTATGACGCGACGTTCATGTGACTTGCAACTCTCAGGGGGCGAGAAGAGGACGAGGTAACGTAGGGGTAGACAAAACGGTTAGCGTTATGTCAACTCGCTCGTAAGAAAACGCCGCCTTGTTTTTTTTGTTGGTGTTGGGATGCGCGTTTGCTCTTTGAGCGTTGAGAGATGGCCACGCCGTGTCGTGCCGTTGATCTGCTCGTGTTGGTCAGATCTTGTTTGGGAGTGGGTGGTCGCCTTAATCGCTCGCGCATCGTACTGGTCGACGGGACTGAGTACGTCACGGCTCAAGGTGAGACGACTACCACGACTGATGTGGGCACCAATGGATGTGGCACGACGGAGCGTCTCCAGGCGAACGTCACAGCCCAGTCGCTGTCGCTGTCGCCCTTCGGTTCCGCTTCTGCCCGACTTGACGCCGTCACGGTCCCCGACGTCTTGGTGCGTGCCAAGTAGCTCTGCACGCAAGTCATTTTGAGCCTCTCGACCAGCGCCAGGTACGTACACAATACCGATGCCGTGGTGCTCAGTGATCTGTCGGTCGTCGACAGTGCCAAGCGTACCTGCGCGAGTGCCGTCGGGAGCAGGACGCGCGTCTCGAGGCCGATGACACGACCGCGGCCGAGGCTAGCTTTGCGGTCCACGGGCTGCGATGTCACGATCTTGACGTCCGCGGACGGTGCCGTCAGGATGTGAAAGTGCTTGTGACTTTAGACAAGGGCCCGTACTCAAAACGGTCAGCATCGTGCCAATTTACTCGAAAGATAGTCCGCCTTGTGTGTTGTTGAACATCTCCAATCAAAAGTACGTAACCTCCGGCACAACCCCAGGATGAACAAGAGTGGCGTAATCCAGTGGTCGAGTAGGTTGGCATCGTCACCAAGGCGGAGTTGACTTTTGGTCCAATATAATGGAGTGGTGAAAAAATGAGAGACCCAGATCCAAAACCCGTGACGCCATGGGTGATCAACTTCCACCATTGCGTGGAGGCAGAGTTGGACCTTGTGTGTTGTGGATTTATCTTCGTTGTTTTCGCATGTGGGGACATGCTGGGGTCTGTTGCCTCCAAAAAAAAACTGTATCCACGATGGTCTCAGGGTCAGAAGTTGAAGAGGTGCACATCTGGATCCAGGATCCATCTTATTTAAGTTAACGGAACAAAATAACCTGATTAAACAATCTAAACCTCGTCAAACATACCTATTTAAGAGATGCTCCAAAATCAATACTGGATGTGACAAGGTTGCGAAGGTTTGGAAAGGCGGCGCCGCGTGGGTGCGTCAGCGGTCATGGGACGCTGGCGCTGAAGAGAGCAAGAACTGCGAAGCCTCTTCACCCTGGTGGTCTCCCGTGCAGTTGGTGACTTACCCTCTCTCGTGTCGACCTCCACGGCAGCACTGCAACTACCACCAGTATGTTGGCTGCGATCACGTCTCTGAGTGCCTCAGCGGGCCAGTCCAGCCCGGCGGCGACGGCCATGGCAACGGCGGCCACGCTCTTTGTGCTCTACCTCGCGTACGTGCGCTCGGTGCGATACAAGCGCCGCAAGGAGATCGAGCAGATGCCCGACCCGCTCGTCGCGGGCTTCCGCACGGCCCACCAGATCCAGTGAGTTGGATTCGTTCCGATCGTTTCCGACTGACCGAGGCTGACCACCGTTGTGTGTGGTGAAGGAAAATGGTAACGCAGCTCGAGTTCCCATTCACAGGCCAGAAGAGTCTCGAGTTCGGGCTCTTTCGCACGTACGGTATCCCGACGATCTCCAAGCTGCTGGCCTCGACCAAGGAGCTGACCCACCACGTTGGCCGCCGCTACGATGACACCGAGCTGCTCATCCGGGAGATGTACGAGAACGACGTCGACGAGGTCGACCGCGCGATGCTCGCGGTGCGCCGCATGAACTTTTTGCACTCGCAGTACACGATCAGCCAGGGCGACTACCTCTACACGCTCAGCGTGTTTGTATGCGAGCCGCTACGCTGGATCGAGCGGTTCGAGTGGCGCCAGCCCACCGAGAAGGAGCGCAACGCCGTCTACGTCTTCTGGCGCGAGATCGGCATCCGCATGGGCATCAAGAACATCCCGACCAGCGTGGACGCGTTCTTCAAGTTTAATGAGGAGTACGAGGCCAAGTACATGAAGTACCACGATGCAAACCGTAAGGTGGCGGACGCGACGGTCGCGCTGTTCCTCTCGATCGTACCACCCATCCCGGGGCTCCGCGCCGCCGGCGACGCTGTCGTACGCTCCCTCATGGATGACCGGCTCTGCGCGACGTTCGGCATGAAACCCGCGCCCACGTGGCTCCAGAGTTTCGTGCGTGGCACGCTGCTGGTGCGCGCGTTTGTGATCCGCAACATGTTCTTGCCGCGCAACAAGCTCAACCGACGGACGCCAGAGAACCCCATCCCGGGCACGTCGCCGGTGCGTTACTGCCCGCTGTACACCATGTACGAGAACGTCTATCCGGAGGGTTACGTCATTGAGACGCTCGGCCCCAAGAAGTTTGAGAACCAACCGACTCTTGGTGTTGTCCACGAACGGCATGCAGACACGCTCGCAAGCGAATGAATCCTCGGATTCAATCGAGACGCACTAGGACTTTACGCACATAAAAGCTTCTTGTTGTCATGATCATTTTCAGAAGTTGCGCCATTGCCGTAGCCAGACGTCCGTGTGTCTCGACATCGAGGTACTGTACGACGACCGCGAGGCGACTGTCATGCCGCGCGAGCTTCACGGGCCATGGCTGCGATCTCACGATCAACATGACGCCCGGGCACACGTGACGCATTGCATGAGATGTGCATGCCATCCCCGTTCATGATGAACGGGGATGACATGAACTTCATGCGACCTGAGGTGACACGGCCGCCGACCTCGGGCTGCAACTCGCGCTCTGTGTCGGGAAGAGAGTGGAGAGTGGAGTGCCACTCCTCCTCCCTCGTAAGAAAGGCCGCCACGCAGTGTCGTTTTTCCATGATGCATGGGTTCCATTTGAATCCATGTTGCCTGGTGCATCACATCCCTTTGTGTTGCAGCTGCGCCGACCCAACTGACTGCCGCCAGGGCTCGAGATACGATATGAGTTCTCTTCGTGATTGGTGCATCACGCGAACGGATCCACTGGCGACAAAAACGCAGCCCATCACTCTGAACACGAGTGGATACACTCGTTTGAAGGTGACGCGAAGGTTGCTTGAACACGACCCCTTTCCCACCCTTGTTTCCCCACACTTCCCCTGTCGCACGAAACGTTGTTCTTCAACAAACACGCCAACCGTCGCCATCTCCAATAGAGCGCTCCCCACTTCCAACTGATTCACGCGACCTTCGCGTCACCTCGTCGCATGTCATTTCCCCCCACCCACGCCAAAGGGAAATCTTTCTCCCCCCCCTGGTTTCCCCTTCACTTTCCCTTTTTGGAAGAACCAAGCCCCCAAGAAGAGGAAAGGAAAACCACCGATCTCTCTCGGACGGAGCCCCCTCGCGGTCTCTCTCTGTCGTCGTCCCACGGTCGTCGTCTCTCGCCTACTACGCTGTCGTCCGCCGGGTCCCGTGCCCGCGTGCTGCTGTCCGCGATGCTCGCGTTCGTGCTCGTCGCGCTGGTCTCGGTGCTGATCCCGCTGTCGCTCTGCGTCGTGCCGTCGTTCGCGCGGTACACGGTGTTCCCGCTGCTCTCGGCGTTGATCCACCGCTTCACGTCGGCCTACGTGCTGCCCACGCTCCAGGTCGAGATCCTCTTTGGCGCGTTTGACGTGCGCGGCAAGGCCAAGCAGATCCGCGAGACGCTCCGCGGCGTCACGGTCGCGCTGCTCGATGTGCAGCTCCAGCCCGAGTTTCTCCAGTCGCTCGCGCTCGACAAGAAGGGCACGGCGCCCGTCGCGCTCGGCGCTGTGACCATCAAGGAAGTGTCGCTCCACCTGGGCAAGCCCTGGCGGGTCGTCATTGACATTAACGATGTCGACGTCCACGCGCACCTGATCGACCCCAACGCTGAGGCGCTGCTCGAGATCAAAGACGCGGTCGCGATGAAGATTGGCGAGGCCGCGATGTGGGTCACTCGCTTTGCCGGCCAGAAGACCAAGGAAGAGCAAAACGCCGAGGCCGCGCAGCTGCCCGAGAGCCAGCGCGTGTTTGGCTTTAAGGACCGCGTCATGCAACTCGTGGTCGCGCAGATCGATATCCAAGTGCGGGATGTGAACGTTGTTGTGGACGCGCCATCACGCCAGGCCGACCGCAAGCAGGACACGCGTGTCCGCGTCGGACTTTCGGAGCTTGAAGTGCTTTCGGCGATCGTGCATGAAGACCAAGACCAGGGACGTGAGCTTCTCCTCACATCGACGGACATTCGCGAGTCGCACAAGATCCGTATCGAAGAGTTTGCGGTATCGACTGGTGATGCTGTCGAAGAATGGAAGGGTGCGCCGACAGACGGAGACAAGTCTATCGTGACGCTGCTCAGTGTGCCGTCGCTGGAGCTGAACCTGGATGTCCCCCCGATGGCGCGCTTATTGGGACTGGTGCCTAATTACGCCCCGATCCCGCTCGAGAAGCGTGTCGCTGGTGTGCAGCTCTTGTTGCCGACGAGTAACCGCGTTACGCTCGAGAAAGCGGCATTGGTGCGCGTGCTCCAGGATGCATTTGTGCCGTATTCGGACTACCAAGTTGTGGTCAAGAAGGCTCGGGATGTGGAAGCTGAGAATTCGGCCCGCGACCCCGCCTCAGCCGAAGACGTTGCGTTTTACTTGGAAGCATTCAAGAAAGTCGAAACAGATACGAAACTACCTGCTGCTGAGAAAACCACGCTCCAGGAGAAGCTTCTTCAGGTGGAGGGAAAACTGTCGTTGAATGATCTCATCAAGCTGCGGATGAAGAGTCTTGGTGTCGACGTCTACTTCCGCGGACAGGACTGCACCGGTGTGGGCCTAGACGATTGCATTGCACTGGGCAATGAGCTGAATGTCAAGCCGGAGAACATCATGTTCGACAAGATGGAGATTGCACTGCGTATGGACACTTTCGCCGTTGACTTCCAAGAGAATCGCCGTTCGTTGGCCGAGTTTTCCCTGTGCGGGTTTGGCGTGAACCTGAACCAGTTCACGCTCGCACAAGGCGACGACCAGTTGCTACGGACCATCGAGTTGAATCTGGAGCAAGTGATCTTTGGTGTTATGCCCCCGGTCGCATCGACGGTCGGCCCGGCCGAATCGCCCGTGTCGAAGATCTTGTACGCCGATTTCACGCGTGTCACGTCTGTCCAAGATGCGGCTATCCGACCGCTGCAGATCAGTGCGAATGTGAAGCAGTTTGGAACTGGCAAGCAGACTATACAGGCTGGTCTCCTTGGCATCCAGATTGTTGCCGCTGCGCATGAGCTGCAATGTTTCCTGCTCTTTGTGGATCGTCTCTCTACCGACACAAGCCATGCGATGTCTGCTGCGAAGCCAATGCCGACTCTTCCGTCGATTGAGCAACAACCGGCAGCACCTGCATCGACTCCAACGGCTGCCCAGGTTTCGGCGAATGGTGACTTGGCTCCGTTCGCACTGCTTGGTGGTATGGATATGGATCTTGACTTGCTTTTGGATGGATGCCGCATTATGTTGCTGCCCTCGGAAGCATATGAAGATGGTGTGTATGCGGAGATTGATTACGACAGCGCCATTGAACACTCGACCAGACATGGTATGGGCAAGAGCCGCGTTGAGGTACCGGTCAGTTTGCATCTCGTCGTCGCTAGTTCGAAGCAAAAGGAACTTGTGAAGTTGGATGTTACCAAGCTTGGTCTTGTCGCACGTTACCTCGACAGCGTCTCGTCTGAAGAAGATGACACCGACTATCTTCTTGCTCCAGCCAACTTTTCTTTTGCTCACGAGCTTGAAGCTGACAAGACAGATCCTCTAACGAACCGCCAAAAGCTGTCTGTCACCGTTCCGGATCTTGTGATGTCGTTTTCGGATTTGAGCTTGACGCTTGTATCCTCGTGCGGGAACGCCCTTTCCAGCATTCAAACCACTACCCCGGAGCGTGCGCAACTTCGTCTCGAAATGCGATTGAAACAAGAGGAGCAACAAAAGCAAGCCGAGATAGACGCGGTCATCGAGCGTATCCATCGCATGTTTGACGAAATCGATGCTGACAAGAACGGCCATATCGAGTTGGGTGAACTGCTTCTTTTGCTGCGTCGGGCTAAGGTCGCTGACTCCCTGTTGGAGCGCGAACTCGAGTACTTTGTGCGCGTTCTCTTCAAGGAAATTGATCGCGATGGCAACGGCTTCATTGAGTTTGACGAACTCCGTATGTATCTTCGCCAAGATTTGCAAAGCGACGGAACGTCCGTGGCGGATGTTTCAGGGAGTGGTGAGCTTGAGGGCTCCCTCAATTTGCGCGGTGGCGAGTACACCTCCCTCGATGAGTTCGAAAAGCTCAGTGGGGGAGTGAAGCCTGTGAGTCACGAACAGATGGAAGAAATTATCAAAAAACCATTTTTCAGCGGTCGTTTCTTCGACTTGTACGAGAGTGAGACCCATGCGAAGCGAGGAACGCTATCTGGTCAGCGATCGATCGATGTCCAGAAGAAGCTCGTTCGCCTCCTTGGCAACTATGAGGCTGCGGAGCTTTGCTGGAATGTTCTGATCAATCCCGAGTTGCCGAACGAGGAGAAGTCTGACTGGCTCGTGCAGGTCTCGATGCACTGTGGTGGAGTCAGCGAGTACCAGAACGCTGCGAAGGTGATTGCTCGTCAAAAGACCGACACAATCTTTTCTGCTGCTCTTCGTGAAGCCGAGGAGAAAATGATCAAGGTCCAGACTGGCCCAGTTACGAAGAAGCAGCTAAAGCTTTCTACTGATCTCAAGCTCGGTAACTTGAGGTTCGTGTTGACGGACCCTGAGCTTCCCGTGCAGCACAACCGTGGCTTCTTTGCGATTCAGAATGTGAAGTTATCTGCCGACATGAACGCTGGTGATATCAGTGTCGTTGGTCCAGTCGACTGGTTTGGTGTCGCCACTTCTGGCTCGTCTGAATGGACTGCCCTTTTTGGCGTCCGCATTCAGGCAATGAGCTACACGGATATTGGAAACGCGATGGAGGACATTATCGAACCGTGGGAGCTCGTGGCCGGTTTGTCTTCTTCGATGGGTGAGAACGGTGTCGCAGTTCTCGTCGAAGCGGAGAAACGATTCCAGATCAATGTGACTCCTGGTCTTCTCAAGATGTACCGCGCTATCAACGATGTTATGGCGGGTAACCAAGTTCAGTCTTCGTGGAAGAAGCACAAGGAGGCGTTCCGGTCAGGTCTGATCGCAAGTAGCCAAGAGAACGCCGAGTGCATTCTGGAGAACTCGACAGGGTGTAACCTTGTCGTGGTTATTGCCGGGAAGAGAGTCGAGGTGCGTGCTGACCAGCGAGCAACTACCAAGTTGAACATCGCTGCGGATGGATCGACCACACTCGATGGTGTGGAGATTGAGGCGTGGGGTCAAACTAAGGAGGCGACAGTGCTGCCCTCTTTTGGTATCAAGAGCGTTCGAATTACGGACAACGCCACACCCAGTGCAGAACTCTTCGTTTCTGCTTATTGCCGGTTGGAGGATCCACTTCGTCAACGCATCGTCTTCAAGTCCAACGTCTTCGTGTGTAATCACAGCTCGCAAGAGTATGAACTCAAGTACATGACGATTGGTACTCAAGAAAGACCGTCGGTGACTTCTGAAGTTATCCACCTCAGCCCAAGTGAGCGCACTGCCCTTCCTTTGTCTGTGCTTATGGGAATCACGGAGGTGTATGCGCGTCCTGTCCACTTCAATGACTGGATTGTGAAAGCGACACTCAACGACGACTTGGTCACGAGTGCAGCGGCAGTCCAGGATATTGAAGAGCACGAGAAGGCCATGAAAGCGAAGCTACAGCAACGTCGTGGAGCGATTGTGTACGGCGAAACTCAGGAGAACAACTCCAAGGTGATCAAGCAACTTTCTCCCGGTGTCATTCTTCGCCGTTGGCACTTGCGATCGCATTTTGAGTGGGAGATGTCCGTACTTCCGCCCTTTGTTGTGCGCAACTCGCTCCCGTACAAGTTGGATTATCGGTTCGTCGAGTACAAGGTCAAATCGGGCAACGTCGCTGCTGATTTTGCTGCGATTGAATCATCGCTGAAGGCCAAGGATGACCAACTGACTTCGGATGTGATCTCTGGTAGTGTGTCATCCGGTCGTGACGCAGAAATTACGGGTATCACATGCTTCTCTCCTGGCTACCTGTGCGTGCGTGTTGTCAGCAAAGTTCGCGACGACTCGGGCATGCGCATTAAGTCTCCTTGGTCGAAGCCGCTACTCATGGCCATTCATGGATCTCTGGAGCAGTTCACCATTGACCGCGAGAAGGTTCAACTTGACGCGGGGCTTGCTTTCTCTCTCGATCGATTGACAGCTCAGAACCTCCCTCGTTTGGTTCGCTTCTCGTGCCCTTACTGGATTGTGAACAACACCTCGCTGGACTTCGCGATTGCATCTGCTGCCCCTGGTGCGAAGACAAGCTCGCTTGAGGCCATGCAGACATCGAAGAACTTTCTATATCCACTTATGACATCGCTGGAACATGATCGCGTGAGCATCAAGCCCATCGAAATGACAGGCAAACGACCGGTTGGTTGGAGCGCTCTAGGCAAGGTGCCAAGCTCAGCTTACACGTCCAACGCCGTCACTGATGTAGCGCTGAAGTCCGCCACGTGGTCTGAACCAATGAACTCGACTACAGTCAATACTGTCGGCGAGCTTTCTTGTGGTCCGAGTGTATTCGGCGTGAAGATCGAAGGTCTCTACGGTTCATTTGAGCAGAGCATTGCCTTGACCGTCACCCCACGATTCTACCTCCAAAACCGAATGAAGGAGAAGGTTTATGTCCAAGCGTTTGCAACGGGCGAGGCTGCAGAGAGTGCAGATCAGTTGTTCCGAACAAAACGTACACCCGAAGAGGCGAAGACTGGCATGTCCTCGGTTCTCACAGGTGAAACAACCCCGATGTACCACTTTTTCCCCCTGAAAAAGGGTGACGAGCTTCTGACCCAAAGCCAGAAGTACATCTCGCTGTCGTTTGAGGACGCGTGGGGTGAGACCTGGTCACATGCGATCCCAGTTAGCACGGCGGGTGATTCGTACATCCAGCTGTACTCGAAGCGTCGTGAGCGATACATCATCTGTCTCGCTAGTGTGCAAGTGATCGACATGTATGTGTATGTCATTCTCAGTGACACATCCGGGTCACCGCCATACCGCGTGGAGAATTTCACACCTTTCAAGATTGAATGCAGTCAAATCGCAGCAGAGTCGTCACTGTTTAAGGCTGCGGCAACGGAGTCAGCGCGGACAATGAAGCATGGTGACTGGTATGCTTTCGCGTGGAGCAACTCTCTGGCGAAGGAGCACAAGATGCAAATTCGTCTGGTGCACCCGGATGGTCGATCGAAGGAGAAGAAGTACGACATTGACGCCGTTGGTTACCATGAATCCATTGTCTTAGACCAAGCCAAGGGTGCGGATGGAAACATCAATGAGCGCATTGAGGTGATTGTGCAGACTGTCGTGGACGAGGGCACGCGTGTCTTGAAGATTATGAGCAAGGAGCTAGAAATGCAACGACTCGAGAACCAGGAATCGCAGTTTGAGCAGGAGTTCGAGCAGCGCAAGATGATCTTCGCGTCATCTTTTGACATCCGCGTCGCGGGACTCGGGCTTTCGCTCTTCGATACTTTGCCGCAGGAAGTCTTCTTCCTTTCCGTGGACGTGCTTCAAATCCAGAAGCTTCCGGCCTCGCTGAAGTGGGACATCTCCATTTTCCACAGCCAGATCGACAACATGCTTCCAAATGCCAAGTTCCCTGTTATCTTGAACCCGCTGAACTCCGGTTTCAGTGACAAGACTCCTGGGAAGCCCCCAAAGCCACTTTTGAACTTCGTGTTGGATGCAGACCTCGCTGCAAAGGTTGGTATCTACAAAATGCTCGAGTTCCAGCTGAACAGCCTGGGTTTGAAGGCCGATCTCGACTACTTGGTGAACCTCGTGAAGTTGGTAGAGCCATTCCTCGCTTCCGACTCAGCTATGCTTAATGCATCGATCCAGACGTTGGAACGTGTTTTGAGCCGGCAGGTGCCGCCAGTACCTGCAGCCGAGCTCACTGCTGACGGAAACATTCGCCACAATGTCTTGTACTTCGACATGCTGCGTATTGGTGCTCTCTCTGTCGACTTGGAGTACTCAATTACTCGGAAGGACATTGTCTCCAATGCGGGCGGCGGCAACTCCGTCATCTTTGGTCTAATTACGCAGGTCATCGGTCTGATTGGATCGAACTTGAGTGGCTCACCAACGCTGTCATTTAGCGAGATTGTCATCCAGCGCTGCTTTTCGACGAAGGATCGGCTCCAAAGTCAATTGATTCAGAACTTTGTTCGCCAAGCTGTGATGCAAGCATACCGTTTGATTGGTAGTGCCGATATCATCGGTGACCCGATTGGTTTGGTGGAAGACCTCGGCTCGGGAGTCGTGGAGTTCTTCAAGATCACCAAGGGTGAGCTTATGGGAGAATCACAAACCCGCGGTGAAGGTGTCAAGGTGCTTGGCAAGACCGTAGCTCAAACGGGTGCTTCAACGATTGCGAAGATCACGGGTTCGTTGGACAAGTTTGTTGGCGACTTCGCTCAGGAAGATGATGACGCGGCTGGTGGTGCCGAGGATACGGTGGAATCTCCTTCTGGTGGAGGTGGATTTAAGTTTGCGAAGGATCTAGGAAAGGGAATCACGGGTATCTTCACCAAGCCAGTTGAGGGTGCGATGAAGGGTGGTGTTACCGGTTTGCTCTCAGGAACTGTTCAGGGCATTGCCGGACCTGGAGTCGTTCTCCTCAAGCAGATCACGTCGACTTCGCACAACATTGCGCTTGGTGTTCAGTCAACTGTCGTGGATCGATCGCCTTTCGGTGGACGTCGTCGTTTGGCGAAGAAGGTGGAGGGCAGTCGTGTCGTCGCTGACTTCGACGAGAAGCACTACAGACCGACTCGACTCCTGCTGGAGGTGATTGGTGCTCAAGGGTTGATGTCTGATGATTCGTGTGACCCGATGTGCGTCGTCCGTATTGATGAGAAGTCCGTCTTGAGCACGAACGTGTTGTACAACACACTCAACCCCACGTGGCAAGAAAAAGTCCAAATTGAGCTGACTGGAGCTGAGGAAGAGGTTCAGTTTGTTGTGAAGGACTCGTACGGTGGCGCTGCTGCGAAGACCATTGGCAAGTGTGCGGTGTCGATGGAGGAGTTGCAGGACGACTTCCGTCCCCCGGAATACTCGTCGAGCCTTGCCCAGTGGGTGCGAACTGGTGTGAAGCCCCAAGAGACAAAGAAGAATGTGAGCAACGTGGTGAAGGAGAAGGAGTACACACTTTACATGAAGAACGAGGCGGCGAAGGGAGTGTCGGCTGCGATCGGATCTGCCACAGCCTTCATCGGTCTTGGCGGCAACCAGAAGGTGAAGTTGTCTGCAGACGATGTCCAAGTCCTCGTGACTATCGCTACGCTCCGCGATCTCAAAATTACTAGCGGAAGTGGCGGTGGTATGCTCGGTCTGGGCAACCTCGTGAGTAGCACGCCGAACATCTCTCCTTTTGTTTCGATCCACGTGGGCAAGGGAAATCAGCGCACGAATGTCGCAAAGATGACGTTCTCGGGGATTGGCACGGAACAAAAGGGCCAGGCGCAATGGAACGAGTCGTTCACCTTCACCGTGATTAAGAAGGAGCTTGAAGGCACCACACCAGCGGTATTGTTGTCACTGAAGGACAAGAGCATGCTGCACGACGAGACGTTGGGCTACGCTAAGCTTCCTCTCAGCTTATCGCCGACCTCGAAGGCTCTTGAGCAGGAAGTGGAGGTGCGCGCCAACAAGGATGGCACTGGTGATACTGTCGGCTTCGTGAAGCTTAAGGTCGAAGTTACTGGCGCGACGGCGACGGCGGCGGCGACTGGAGTGCCTGGAACCCCCAAGGCTGGTACACCGAAGGCCGGAACGCCGAAAGCCGAAACTCCCAAGGCTGGCTTGTTGAAGGCCGGAAACCTCAAGGCGGCTCCTGCGGCTGGTGAACGTGAGAACACGTTCGTGCTCGACGCCAGCGCTGTGAAGGCGGGTAAGATTCGTGTGTCGTGCGAATTCGTGTAAGCAGGCATCGCGTAGCGGTTGGCTATTACATGCAGTGATGTTATCAGGAACGAGAGCCGAGTTGGTTCCAAATATGCACGGTTCGATTTCGTGTTTCACATGATTGTATGTCTGCGTGCGTTCTTGCTGGAGGGTGATGTGTGTTTTTAAGATTGACTACAGGTCTCTCTCTCTCTCTGTTCATACAACCAGAATCGCGGATGCGTTGGGCCGCGTGGCGATCCAGAAGAGCGAGTTGGCACGCGAGCTGCCGTCATCGAAGAAGTCGAGCTGTTGCACGAGGTCCCAGGCGCGCTTCGGGTCGATGATAGCAAGGTCCAGGTACGCGTAGCCCCGCCAGCGGTCGTCGATCGGGTTTTCATTACGCTGGAAAGCCTGTTTGTCGAGGACCGGGTACTCCTCGGCGACGTAGGCCGGGGTGACAAACACTTCGGTCGCGGGCGTGAACGGGATGATGTTGATGAGGTGCATGTGCTCGATCTCGGGCCCGAACCACGTCGTGTACGAGACCTTGGTGGACGCGATCTGGCCCGTCATCTTGTTCTGCGCGTACAGCGGCTCGTAGATGGTCGCGTCCGCGGGCATTTGCCAGTACGTTTGGGCCGCACGGCTCTCGAGCGCCATGAGCACGCGGCCCATGTGCTCGACCTGCGGGATCGCGAGCGCCTGGCCGAGCAGGTACACGCCATAGTACGCGTTGATGGCCTCGCTGATCGACTCTTGCGACTTGCCGCCGTCCAGCAGGTACACGCCGCTCGCGAACGAGTGGCCGTCGAACCACGAGAAGTGGCGCGTGAACGGAAAATAGGCACTACACAAGGAGAGGTCAGCCCATCACCGCCCATTTAGTAGCACGAAGAGCCGGGTCACGACGTACTCGTTGGGGTCGGCGCTTGCAATGTCGCGCGTGATCGCGAGGATCGCGGCCTTGTGGGTCGTGGCAAACGCGGGCCGGAACTTGGCTACGACCGCGAGCGCGTACAAAAAGTAGCCGTAGTGGAAGTGCTGCATGATCACACACACACATCCCAATAATTACCATGGTGAGTGGCACAATACAGGACCAAGGAGCAAGCCGTCCGTATCAAGCACGTACGTGGTCGTTGTACCAGCCGTTGCCAAAGTCGGTCATCCAGAAGACGCCCTTGAGACCGTTGAGCGAGCAGAGCCCGCCCCAGTCTTGGTCGTACACGAACTGGTCGCTGTTGGAGCCCACGAGCCACGGGCCGATCCAGTCCTCGAGGTTGTCGAGCAGCGTCTCGCGGGTCTTGTTGTCGTTCGTCTCCAGTGCGTCCGCGATCAGCACAAGCCGCGCCTGGCGCGCGATTTCCTTGCCAAAGTAGTACGGGTCTTCCGCCTCGGGCTCGTATTTCGAGTCGTTGTGTACGGCCGTCAAGATGGCGTCGACAAGCTTGGGCTGCTGGCGGAGCGCATCCAGCTCGCTCGCCGGGCCGTAAAAGCCCACGTCCGCGAGCGCCTCTTCCAGGACCCAGGCGTTGCCCACGACCGGCGTCATGAACGACTTGACCGTACGGTGGCCAAAGCCCGGCGTGACCACACGGAACGCCGCGTCCTCTTGGTGAGACTTGCTGAACGACGCGACGTGGTGCGGGTGCGCGAGCAGCAGCAGAGCCGGCGCGTCCTTGGCCGGCTCCTTCCCCGCCAGCGTCTTGGCCGACCAACGAAGCGTCACCAGCGCCGTGGCGTTGGCCACGTGGGCCTCGACACTTGTCGCGGACGGGTACACATCGGCGTGAGCGTCCAGCAGTGCCGTCAGCGATGCCGTCGTGTTGGTGCTCGGCACCGATGTGGGATCCACGAGCGGCACCACCGCGAGCCGTGCAGCGCCCGTGTACAACTCCGAGTCGACGAGCCGGATGTTGGTGGGCGTCGTGAGCTCGCCACGCAGGTTGTACGGACGGTAGTCCTTTTCGTTGGCGACCTGGAGCTGCAGCGTCCGCTCGCTGGCAAAGTAGAGCACCCATTTTTGGCGCACGACGGCGCCGTTTGTCGCGCCGTACACGCCCAGGTCGATCTCAAACCGCGACGCCCTCCAGCGCTGGCGCGCGTTGGCCGCCACGGGCTCGGCGAGCTCCTGCACGGGCACGTTGTTGATCGCGTACACGGTCGCGTTGAATTCGAGCACCGGGAGCACGTTGGTGTACTCGACCGTGAGGTACGGCGAGCCACGCACGAGCAACGCGTTCATCCACTGCGTCGGCGGCACGTAGCTCTCGCGCGAGACATTGTCGAAGCGGTACTGGACGGTCGCCGAGAGCTCGTCGAACGCCAGCAGCTCGCGGTGCGTGGCGTTGCCGTCGCCCAGCAGCGCCGACGAGCCGTCCGTGACCGTGTGGGAGGCGTAGGCCGTGAAGGCCGCATCGACGTTAAAGTACTCGGTGATGTTGCCGCTCGTGACGACGCGGCGCGAGTCGCCGTACGAGACGTCGACCCGCTTGGGCAGGCACCGCACCGTGTAGGGCGAGAGCGTCACGGGCCCGGCGCCGGCGTTCATGCCGTGGTCGTCGCCGATGAGCAGATTGGTCCAAAACTTGTTGGTCGGGATCGCGCGCGCCGCGAACGCCGAGCGGTTGAGCATCTTGGGCGCGATCGGGTGGCCCGCGACCGAGAACGGCGGCGCCAGCGCGAGCAGCTCGGCGTCCGAGAAGGCGCTGCTGTTGACCAGCGGCGCGCGCAGGTGGCGCACGTGGTACGCGTGCGAGTTGGGGTCCTCGCCAAACGAAAAGACCCAGAGGATCCCGACGATCGCGACCAGCAGCAGCGGGATCAGCGCGTACCGCGCGCGGTGGAGCTGCGACAGCGAGCGGGCGTCGTCGGGCGCGCCCCGGCGCGGCGCGGCCGCGCCCTGCGGGCCGTTGGCCGTGCTGGATCCCTGGAGCAGCGGCGACGTCTCGTTCGGACGGCGCGCGGTCATGCTTGTGGAGGAGCCAGGGGGGAGGGAAAAAGGAATCTGGTTGATCGATCGACCGACTGACGACGGACTTGGGGACCGAAGGTCCCGACGGGGATCTGGGTTTTCCGTCGAACGAATGCGCGACGAGGAGGAGTTCCCGCGTGGGCCTTCAAGCCTGGTGCTTGGATCCCATGCAACGAGGGTCTTTTGTGTGACGCCGATCTGAGCTGCTGGAAAAAAAGAAAGGGTGCACAAGGAATGAAGAGAACAGAGAGAGACAGAATAAGATGACAAAGATATCTGCATCCTGATTGGCGAAATGGTGTGGGTCATCAAAAGATGATGGTAGGCGCGTCAGTGATGTCACTCCAACGAGGTCCATTACGTATAGTGACATTCCGCCACGCCAACGACATTGATGAAGGAGGCGAGATGCCACCACGTTCGTCGTGTGTTGATGTGTGTGCATCGATCAGAGAATTGTAGTCATTTGGAATTGTCATTGCGAACTCCCCAAAAGGTTTTCTTCCTCACCTCGATGGCAGCTACTAGTAATACTTCCTACTTCATGTACTTTTGGTAGAGACTGTCACTGCACTTAAGACCGACGCGTCCACAGAGGAGGGCCACGCCAGTGAGTTAGCGAGTGGTTGTTCTAGCAACGTGAAAAATTGGACATCGACCACTGGAGAAAAGGTCAAGCACAGAGTGTGCGTTGCAGTACACGAGTACACACAGACAGATAATCATTCGTAAGGCATGCCGGCCGCCCCGTCGCCACCGACGCGCGCACCGCACAGCGACAACCAGCGATGAGATGCGACGAGGAGGCCGCTGCGCGAGGCAGGCGCTCTGCGCTGCAGACTATACCCATCCACACACATGGAGAGAGCGGACGGGCTGTTGGTGAGCGACGGCTTTTTCGGGAGGCGGCCACCCGAATACACGAAGGTCGACGGCGGACTGGAAATGGGAAGTGCGCACCCCAATCGGAACGGAGAGAGCTGTGAGGAAGCACGAAAAGCGAAATGACTGGTGGCGCCACACCGCTTCGTAAATACCTCTTGGGAAATGTAAATACGCTACATTGTCCTGTTTTTACAGGAATGGACTAGGAAATGTTATTTTGGGATAGTTTGTTACGTGTTTTGGTAATATGTTTTTTTCAGAACCCTGCCGTTGCGAAACGCCATGATCCTTGGAAGCCATTCGCCGCCGCGAAAGAATTCCGCGCGCGCAACTCCTCCTCCGCCTCCTCCTCCTCCTCCGTCTCCTCCTCCGCCTCGCTCCTCTGATTGCTCCTCCTCGTCGTCCTCGCTCCTCTGTCGCGTCCACCACGACGTCCGCCTCTCCGCTCCTCCGCTGCCTCCTCGCGGCCGCTGTGCGCTAAGCTCCGCCCATGACCAAGCCGCTCGCCGTGCGCACGCGCTTCGGGTCGCAGGACGCGGCGGTGCACCTCGTGCCGCCGTCCTCGGCCGACCGATCGCCGCTCAAGAGCTGGCGCAACATGCCGGCGCTCGACTCGCCCGTGCACGACCCGCGCGAGTACCACACGCTGCTCGACAGCGAGTCCGAGTACGTCACGACGGACGGTGGCGACCACGCCCACAACGATGACGGCCACGACGACGACGACGATGGCACGGCCAGCGTGCTCAGCCGCCATGGCAGCGGGCGTCGCCGGCGCACCAAGGCGCGCACGATCAACTACCTGACGCTGGGCTTCATCGCGTACTTTGCCGTCGCCGCCGGACCGTTTGGCGTCGAGGACGCGGTGCGCGCCGCCGGGCCGTACCCCGTGCTGGTCGCTGTGGTCGTGCTGCCCTTCACCTGGGGGCTCCCGCAGGCACTCATGGTAGGGATGCAGATGTGACCAGTGGGAGAGGAAAGGTGAAAACCCGGGCTGACTTGTGTGATTTGTCGGTGTTAGACGGCCGAGCTCAGCACGATGATCGACGAGAACGGCGGGTACATTCTGTGGGTGCGCCGCGGGCTCGGCGAGTTTGCCGGCTGGGTCAACGCGTTCAACTCGATCGCCAGCAACGTTTGCGACCTGCCGACCTACCCCGTGCTCTTTTGCAGGTGCGCCGAGACGTTCATGGGAGGAACAAATTGAAAATGGTTCTGATTGAAATCGCGTTTGGCTAGCTACGTCGAGGCGTTTCTCGCGTCCGGATACGGCTTTGCCATGACCGACGCGCACCGCTGGATCGTCAAGGGGCTCGCGCTGCTGCTCGTGTTCAGCGCCAACGCCGTGGGCATGCGCTTCGTTGCGATGGCCTCCGTGGCCATGTCGCTTTTTGTACTCGCGCCGTTTGTGCTCGAACCGTTCTCGGTCGAGACGTTCAACATCGCAACATGGGGCCACTCGGCGCCGCAGGTCGACTGGTCACTCTTCCTCTCGACGATCCTCTGGAACTACCAAGGCTGGGACTCGCTGGGTTGCGTCGCCGGTGAGGTCAAAGACGGTGGTCGCACGTACCCGATCGCGATCGGCATCGCCATGCTGCTCATCACGATCAACTACGCGTTCCCAGTGGCTGCCGGCATCATGGTCGAGCCAGACTTTGCGCTGTGGCACGAGGGCATGCTCGAGACCATCGCCATGCGCGTGGGCCGTTGGCTCGGCGTCTGGGTCGGCGCCGCGGCTGTAATCGCAACGCTTGGCGAGTTCAACGTCGTCATGGCCTGCAGCTCACGCGCGCTGTGGGCCACGGCCGACTACAAGATGCTGCCGCGCTTCTTGGCGTTCGAGTGGCATCGCTTTGGCACGCCCATCGCAGCGATCTTGTTCCAAACAATGACGACGGCCGTGCTCATGAGCTTCTCGTTCGAGTTTCTCGTCGTGTTGGATACGTTCTTCAACAAGTACGTCCTGGCTGGGCCTTTTCCAGCCAATAATCGCATGTCTTGGGTTGGCTCACGGCTGTGTGTGTGACCGTTGTGCGTAGCACGTCGCTGTTGCTCGAGTTCTTCGCGTTTTTGCGACTCAAGTACATTGAGAAGCACACTGAACGGCCGTTCACTGTGCCCTGCGGGAACGCCGGCGCGTGGGCGATCACGATCCCCAAGATCGTGGTGCTCTCGGGAGTGCTGCTCGCGCAGCCCAAACGCGTGTGGCTCTTCTGCGGCTCGTTCAACCTCGTGGTCATGGTAGTCTACGTCGTGTGGAAGCGCTTCCAGCCGCGTGACAAGCCGAGCCGCCGTCGCCGCAGCTCCGTGACCTCGTACGGCACCGCCAAGCCATAGTCGCACCCGGTAGTGAGCATAGCTCCCCCACCACACATACACCAATAGCGTAGCGCTGGCCAATAATCGCAATCGTCTTGTGTCGTTTGGGTCCCGCCTGGACTGGGGCGTCTCAGATCTCAGATGGGTACGTTTCCCTCCCTTGAGTGCCATCGGATCCCTTCGCCACCACACGTCACAGCCTCACTTCGCTGGCCGTTTTCTCGCACTGCGGTGCCGCACGGCCGGCGCGCAAGCGGATTGGACGGCACGCCGTCAGCGAGCGGTGCCGTTCGTCCGCCACCATCACTCCGCACCAAGCGCACGATCTTCTGGCTGGCAGGCGACCCGGCCCGGTCTGGTCTGCCGGGCTCCCTCCTCTCGCTCTCTTCGGTCGCCACGGGTCCGCTCCGTTCGTGGAGCGGCGTCCGCCCACGTGTGGTCGCAGCGAGCCGGTGGACCGCGTCGCTTGGCGGTTGCTGGCTCGAGCCTCGACGGTCGGGGGTCTTGGCTGGTGCGAGGGGCGCGACTGGCAGCAGGAGGTGGAGGTGGAAGAGACTCTGGCGGGCGAAGTCTGTGTGTGTGTGTGTATGACGCTTGGCGAGGGGATGGCTTCGTGGGTCGGTGATGGCGATGAGGGGGGCGTCACAAGGCGGAGATGGCAAGACGCCGCGTGCAGAGCAAGAGTGTGTTTGTGGTTTGATTCTCTGGGTTATAAAAAAAAAGTAGCTATGGATGCGACTCGTCCCGTGGGCTACGAGCGTCCGCACGGCACGCTGGGTCGCAACGACACACAACGACGGAGCCTCGCGGGACTCGCTTACGGCTCGCCGAGGATCGTGGTCTTGACGATGCGCGAGGTGACGACGTACGGGTCCATGTTCGAGGCCGGGCGGCGGTCCTCGAAGTAGCCCTTGCCCTCGGCCTCGGCCGAGCGCGGGATGCGCACCGACGCGCCGCGGTTGGCGACGCCGTACGAGAACGACTCGATCGAGGCCGTCTCGTGGCGGCCCGTGAGGCGGCGCTCGTTGCCCTCGCCGTAGGCGGCGATGTGGACCTTGTGCTTGAGCGCGAGCTTCTCGATGGCCTCGATGATGTGGGCCATGCCGCCTTCCTCACGCATGGCCTTGGTCGAGTAGTTGGTGTGGCAGCCAGCGCCGTTCCAGTCGCCCGGGATGGGCTTAGGGTCGAACGACACGTTCACGCCAAAGTCCTCGCACACGCGGAGCAGCAGGTAGCGCGAGATCCACATGTGGTCGCCCGACTCGATGCCCGTGCACGGGCCGACCTGGTACTCCCACTGGCCGGGCATGACCTCGGCGTTGACGCCCGAGATGTTGACGCCGGCGAACACGCAGGCGCGGTAGTGGGCGTCGACGATGAGGCGGCCAAAGGCCGAGTGCGCGCCGGCGCCGCAGTAGTACGGGCCCTGCGGACCCGGGTAGCCGCCCTTGGGCCAGCCGTAGGGTGTGACGCCATCGGCCTCGAACAGCGTGTACTCCTGCTCGATGCCGAACCACGGCTCGTGGTCCTTGGCGGCCTCCATGACGCGGGCCGCGTCGGCGCGCGTGTTGTTGGTGATGGGCGTCATGTCGGGCTTGAGGCAGTCGCAGAGCACGAGAATGTTGTTGCCGCCGCGGAACGGGTCCTTGAAGATCGCGGCCGGGCGGAGCAACACCTCTGAGTCCTCGCCGGGCGCCTGGCCCGTCGACGAGCCGTCAAAGTTCCAGATCGGCAGGTCCGCGACCGACTTGGGGACCTTGGTCAGCGTCTTGGTCTTGCAGCGCAGGTCCTGGCCCGAGCCGCCGATCCACACGTACTCGGCGAGCACAATGTTCTCGGGCTGCGGGAGCTTCATGTACTGGTCGTAGACGGCACGGTCGAGCTTGCTCATGGTGGAGGAGAGGGAG
>JAADVT010000586.1:0-20402 GCA_023335895.1 Pythium rishiriense
AAGGCGCCATGGTCGCACACGCCCAACTGACACGTGACACGCCCCCAACCATGCTGGGCGCCATCACGCGGTGGGTCAATGTGACCTCGATCTCCATCGCGCTCTTCGTACGTCTCGCTGCCCAGTGCCCCACTGAGCCGCCGGCTCACCGCCTGTCTTCTCTGTGTGTTTTGTAGGCGGCTTATTTTGCGTTCACGGCGCAGCAGGTGAGATATGCTCGCTCCCTTCCGCGGTGCTCGACGTGGCTCTCGTGTTCACGCATAGCTCTGTGGTGTAGCTCTATGGCATCATGTACCCGACATTCATCGACGTCAACGGGCCGACCTTGGACCCGCTCTGGCCCGTACGGTGTTTTTTTTTTTTTGTGGTCGCGTGGAGCTCCTGGAATAAGATCGCCCCCATGTTTTTTTGTTGGTGGTGCGATTAGGAAAGCGAGCACTTGCACTCGGAGCTGTACCTCTCGAGCCGCCGCGAGTGGGACGCGGCGCGCGACTTTGGCGACCCGTTTGTGCTGCGCGTGGGCGAGTTTGCCGACCTAACGTTCGACTGGACGAGCGACAACGCGCGTGCCAAGGAGCTCAACGTTTCGCGTGCGGCCCTCCAGAAGCTCCAGAAGCAGGAACACGAGCACGATGGTGCGCCTGTTGAGAAGCTGTGGCGCACGCTCCGAACCAATGGCACGGTGTACCTTCACGTCCACGTGACGCGCCGCGGGTTCTCGCCCAACCCGCAGCACGACAACTACGCGCCGCTCGCGACCGTCCACCAGTCGAACCCGCTCGTCCGGTACGCACCGAGACCCAACGCCAAGAACGCGACGTACTTGCTCGCGCCGTACTTCCCCGCGTATTACCCGCCAGAGGATCTGTCCGATCTGTACAACGAAGTAGACGCAAATGACCACGCGCTGGGCGAGGACCCGGCCAAGACCGCCGACGTGATCTCGTTCTGGAAGCCACACATGGCAATCCGCCTCGTGACCGATTTTACCAAGTACCCGCACCAGGAGATCCCGCCGCTCGTTTTCCCCAACTTGCGGTACCACCAGATGCGCGACCAGTCGTACAAGTACGTGCCGTCCATGTATTTGGATGACATGGGGCTCACAATGGATAAGCTCGTGCCGCTGAACCGCACGGTGCGCGAGCTGCCGCTCAAGATCTCGTACGAGCCCATGTCATATGCGCGCTGGCAGATCCTGCTGACCATGGAGATGGCGTTCAAGACCCAGGAGGCCATGGGCTTCACGTCCAATGACCTCGACTCGATGCGCGGCATGATCGCCGACACGAACCCGTACTTGCTCGCTGTGACGATGACCGTGTCGCTGCTTCACATCCTGTTCGACTGGCTCGCGTTCAAAAACGACATCAGCGATTGGCGCAAGCGAAGCAGCGAGCGCGAGATGGTCGGTGTGTCGCTACGTGCCATGGTCATCTCGCTCTTCTCCCAATCGATCGTACGTATGAAAACGGGCTACGTGGACTGTATCACCGTACTGAATTCCTTTGCTCTCTCTTGTAGATCTGCTTGTACCTGATGGAGGAAAAGACAACGCTGCTGATTCTGGGCCCGTCGGTGATCAGTCTGTTCCTGCTCGTGTGGAAGATCTTCAAAGTATGGCGTGCGACGCGAGGCACGAAAAACTCGTCGGCCAAGTCGGTCATGTCGACCACTCGCCAGGCCGACGCCATGGCGACCAACCACTTGCTGTTCGCACTTGTACCGCTCGTCGTGGGGTATGCCGCATACTCGCTGATCCACAAGAAGCACGTGAGCTGGTACAGCTGGCTTTTGGGCTCGCTCACTGGCGCAGTGTACGCGTTCGGCTTCGTGCTCATGACGCCCCAGCTCGTGATCAACTACCAGCTCAAGAGCGTGGCCCACTTGCAGTGGCGCTACCTCATCTACCGCGCGCTCAACACGTTCATCGATGACCTATTCGCGTTCATTATCCACATGCCGACTATGCATCGCCTGAGCTGCTTCCGTGACGATATCATCTTCATCATCTACGTCTACCAGCGATGGATCTACCCAGTCGACAAGTCGCGCAAGTTTGACGACGACGATGGCGGCGACGTCACCGAAGACAACAATGCCGCAAAACCCCACGATGATTAGATCGGTCCAGTCCGTCAGAGCAGACGCACATCAACATAAACACACGAGAAATGGACTTGCATTAGATAAATTATATTTTACTTTTTGAGGTGGTGAGTCGATCATAATGAAAGCATGTAGTAAATAAATCTTGTGAAGCGCGTCCCGTTCGGCTTCACATGGGCGACGTGGTGACTCCGGCGCCAAACGCGGAGTGCGTCACCATCGGGCGTGGAAGAAGCGGCGGCGACTGCGCGTGCTGCTCCATCGACTGCTTCACACTTCGCAGACGCTCATCCAGCGCCTTGACAAACGAGGTCACACGTTTCTCATCGTCCAACGTAAGCGACGTTTGTTTTGTTGACGGGAGAGCCTTGATACCCTGTGGTGCCTCCATCAGCAGACTTTCGAGCAAGAGCATCGCTTGGAGGTAAAGTTCGTACGCCGTGCGTGACTGACCAAGAACTTCTTTCACAGCGCCTTCCTTGCCAAGACGGATGGCATGCGTGTACAACAACTCATCTTGGGAGACGACCAGTGACCGAAGCTCATCGCCTGCTTGACTGGTCGGCGTAAACGCAGCCATACGCTTCTTGCACTGGTCCGCGCGATCCAAAAAGGCGTTCAATTGTTCCACAAGGAAAGCCATGGACACCTTTCGACTGGCATGGGTCCACAGGGCCGGGGACTTCTTATCCGATCCCGGGGCCAGCGCGGGGTCTTGGCGAAGGTACAGCAGAGCATGCTGGATCATGCGCATGCACTTCACGTACAACGCAAGCGCCTCAGCCGCATATACGTACTGTTTCTTGTCAACGAGTGCATTCGACTCACTGCTCAGCGCCACACTCGAGCTAGAGACGCCAACAAGCGCCTGGCCCGAAGAAGACGACGTTGATGAACTGAGCGAAAACACGGACGCAAGAAACGTGCCGGATGCCGAGAGCGACTGTTCAGCACTCGTTGCCGCGATCGATGAACTCATCTTCCAGAGTTGCTCCGCGATGGGAGCGATAGCTTGGATTCGAAGGTTCACAATGTCCACGAGCTTTTGAGCGTACTCGTGAGAAAACTCGACCGTGATCTGCACTGGAGATGATGACTGGGTAGCTGCAACCAGTCGACCCGAACCTCCTTGATTACTGCTCTTTGGGGAGTGTCCGTTGGTGTCCGATAGGTTGGATCGAGGCGACTGAGTTAGTGGTTGTGGAGTTGCCCCCTTGTCAGCTCCGCTGTCGATGAGAACGTACTCGCCGCTACTGTCAAGCGCGTTGGTGTTTTCCGTCCCGTTTTTATGCTTCACGATTGCCGCGTGCGTACGACTGGCACGCATGCCGCTGCTTGCGGACGACACGGATCCCCTAAGATCGGGAACAGGAGAGTTGGAGGGGCTGTCAGATAACTCCTTGAACGGATTGATGCGCGGGCCCGGGCTCGGCAGCACATTCGGACTCATCTGGGGGCTTAACTTCGGGCTGACGTTGTTTTGGTTCACAAGAATTGCTCCGCTCGAAGTGGCTCGTCGACTGCGACCGAGGCGCGATCGTCGCATCGACGAGCTGAACGTACCAGAAGTTCCGGAGGCGTTGCTGCTAGTGGTGTTGCCAAAAACATTTTGCATCACCTCCATGTTGCCGCTACGCGAGCTGCGCAGTGACGAAGACTGCACTGCGCTCGCGGGGGCTTCACTGGCACCACCGGACAAGGTTGAGCCTCGATCCAAACGCGATTCCGAAGCCGACCGCTCCTTTTGTAGAGATCGTCGACGCTCCTCGGCATCTGCTGCACTTGGCGACCGCTGAGTCGACACATCATACTTTTGTTCTTCCTCCTCCTCTTCTTCCTCCCGAATGCTAGTAGTCATGCGAATTGACTGAAACTCACCCACATTGCCCTGAGGACCCTCCGAGGAGAGACCGACAAACGGATCTCGGAAAAAATCATCGAAACCCATGCGGTTCACTGGACGCCGGTGAAGCAAACCCGTCAGCAGCGCCCGACAGTCGTTTGACAAGACAATATCCTTCGGGAACCGCAAGTCATTGCGTTCGATGTTTGCGAGAAGTTGGACGTGGTTTGAGCCTCCGTACGGTGGCTTGCCAACCACAAGCTCGTACAGAATCGTGCCAACAGACCACAAGTCTGCCTTGGCGTCGTACTTCTGGAACTTGAGGATCTCGGGGGCCATGTACAGCGGCGAACCACAGAGCGTCTCAGCGAGCGACGTAGAGGCCAAGTGGCGCGCAAAGCCAAAGTCCGCGATCTTCAGGTGCGCCGTCGGCGAGTCTTCCGTGAGCAGCAAGTTCTGTGGCTTTAAATCTCGGTGGATCAGGTTGTGGGTCCAGAGACACTTCATGCCGATCGCGAGCTCCTTGAGAAAATGGCGTGCGACGTCTTCCGTCAATGCCGTGACACCTTTTTGCTGCTGGCGGCGCATGTACTGCTGGAGGTCACCACCGGCACAGTACTCAAGCATCAAGTACATGTGCTTCTCGGTCTTCTTGATCTCGTAGAGCTTGACGACGTTGGGATGGTCAATCTGGCGCATGATCGCGATCTCCATCTCGAGGTTCGCCAGCAACTTGGCGTTGAGCTTGGACAGCGACATGGCCTTGATGGCCACGGGTACTTTCGTCACCTTGTGGTAGCCCTTGTACACTGTCGCGAACGAGCCGCTGCCAAGCTTGCTCGTGACGACGTAGTCGCCGATCGAGGCACGCGACGACATGGTTCTTCCGACTATGTGGACGGCTTTCGCTCGCGATCCTCAGCTCTTGGTTTGTGAGTGATGTGAGGCCTCCGCGTTCCTTGTTCTCAAAAGGTCACGCGCGATCTTGAAAATAATAAAAACAAGCCGCCTTCTCTCTCTCTCGCCGGTGCGAGTGAGCCTCTTGAAGATCCCAACCCACTTTCGCTCTTCTTCGTTTCTTGCCGACTGACTTGTCAGGCGGGCTGTCCCTCGCAGCGCACCTCCCTGTCGCCCATCCACACAGAACCACATTCACACCAAAGCGTGAGTGCGCCTCCTCTTATCTAAGACGTCAGCCGCCTTCTCCGACGGCATGCCGCCCGCCGGAGAAGTCGCAAGGGGAAAACCCCGCCGCGGCCACGGCCGTGGTGGATCCAAAACGCACCTTTGTGGGGAAAGCAGCACACCGGATGATGCGCGCGCGTCTGGCGAGTGTCGTGACCTACGGGTCTCGCGCCAATTTCGAGTGTGGAGCGCGCGATCGCACGGCGGCGTTGCCGCTACTTGTGTCGTCCAACCCAATAGATGGTATGGGGGGAGGGGCAGGTCCCGTTTCCACAGAAGAGAAGGAGAACGCAGATGGCGGGCGTCTTTTTCTCAGGCGTAAAATAACGGGTTATTGCCGGCCCGGGTCGCAAATAACCAACGCGTCACCGTCGTCTTGCGGGCCACCTGACCAATCAGCGCGTAGCGTCACTCTTGAGTAGCCAATGAGATAGCGCCGTGCACTTGGGGGCCGTGAGTGTTTGCCCAATCGAGTTCGCCGTCGAGTGACGTTGACGTCAGTGAGTGAAGTTTGCTCCCCCGGAAACGTTCTTGTGGAAGGGTTGCTTTGGGCGGAACCAAAAAAACTCCTGTGGGCATGAGATTGAGAAGACAGTCTGTTGGTCGCAGGAATGACGCCATGTGGCCGGATGTCCCCTGTGTGTCGGATTACGGCAACGGTCCATCGAGGTCTGAGTCCAAAGGATGTCACATCTGCTCTTTGGTATTCGGCACGGTACCACGTTCCAGCTTCGAGGGTGTGAAAATGCACCGTCCTGGATAAAAGTTCCAGGGCATGTTTTCTCAAACTTGATACAGAGTCCAGTTTCTGTTTTTTTCTCACCGAAGAAGGACAGTCTCAGCAGACTTCAATGTCGACAAGTACTAGGATAAGTGAATATAAGGAGATCACACTTGCGACTCGTGAGTGCCTAGCAATCGCCCATGGCGATGCGAGCAGTAGGAGTAGATAGTTAGCTGGACCCGGGAGTCCACTGTGATTTTTGTCTCGTGTGTGCGTTGCGATCTCAACAAGCGAAGGGGAGTGATCAAGTGACTAACCCACATGTCTTGACGACTGCCCCCGACTGAGTCGGCGACTCCCCCTATTCCATCGTCAAATGCCTTTTGCTTCGTTCGGAGCGAGGAGGGAACTTTAATGGGTTCTTGGCGTGTTGTTTGCGGCGCCCCTCGAGGTTCCTCGCCGACTTCCACTTCGTCTTGTGCTGAGATCTGTCTGTTTTTTTTTGGGATGTGTGTGGACTGCGGTTCTACACGCGTCGGGCCGAAATCTGTCAAAACCCACAGAAGAAAGCCCACCCGGGTTTTATCAGCACCACACTATGTACTCGGAATCTGTGGGTTTTCCCCGTCGGCTTGCTCCAAGATGCGATGCGACCCGTCGGGGGTCGCCAACCCGTTTCGTCTCCTCTCTGTTTCTTTTCGTGTCGACGATATCAAACCACTCCCCAAAGCGTCACCATTCCCCCAACCATGTTCCCGTTCCGCCATGCTGCGTGGCGTGACGACCGACCGGTCTATCACGTGGTCCCCTCCGTACACCCCCCACTGGCGGACGCGACGCTGCTGCGTGCCGCCGAGGCCGTGCCTCGAACCGTCGCAGCACCGATGGGCTCGTCGCAGGAGCTCGCGACGCGGTTCGCGCGCTCGCTCTCACTCAAAGACTCGCGCGTCGCCGAGCGGGTTCTCCGTGCCACTACGACCGCGACGGTGGCTCGGTCCAAGAACTGTGCGAGCAGCCGCCGGCTCGCGCGCCGTCGCCACGCCCAGGCGCGCCGGCGTCGCGACGCGGAGCTCCGCGCGTCGATCGCGACGCTCCACCAAAACATTGCCAGCCTCGAGCGGTCGCGGACGCTCGCCGACTCGCACGCGCTGTTGTGGCGCACCAACCGCACGGGCGTCGTGGTCGCCATGTGCCGCGAGTATTTTGACCAGTTTGCCGCCGGGTACGACTCGACGGCGATGGGGCACGACGCGACGCGAGCGTTCATGTACTCGGTCGCCGACGAGAACCTCGTGTGCCGCGAGTACCGCGGCGTCGACAAGCTGCTCGCGCAGTGGGAGATCTACACGAGGTTCCACCGCGATACGGTCTGCCGGCTGCGCGAGATCACGCTGGTCGACGAGGAAGACGAGGTCGTGTCGATCCGGTGTCTGGCCGAGCTCGAGCTCGAGATCTCGGACGCCACGCTGCGTAATTTGTACCCAAGCTTTTACGCACACGCGCAGCAGAACGCCAAGTCGCGCCAAATCGCGGACGGGCTCGTGGGCAAGCGGTACGTCGTGTCGTTCGACAAAGTGCTCCATTTCAACCGCCACGGCAAGATGGTCGCCCACGAGTCCAAAGTACACCTCGCCTCGAGTCTCATGGAACTGCTGGAGGACCCGTTTGCGGCGCTCGAAGTGCTCCAGGGCTCGGTCATGACCCAAGATGGCCACTGGAACACGCCTGATGTGGACTACATGCGCGTCGAGCAAGAGGAGATGTATGAGATGCCCAAACGGATCTTGTGAGAGATGGTTAGTCGTATAGTTGTATGTATGCGTAACATGAATATCCGCGGGTCAATCCCTTCCCGTTCTTCGACTCACCTTCACGGTCCATCGTTCTAGACAAGCAAGGACGTGACCACTCCATTACCGATGCTGCGGTCAATGTGGACCGCGAGACTGCCCACGAGCGAGTAGATCGCACGCAACACTGCGGCACTGGACGTTGTCTTCCCGTACGTAGCCAGCAGCTCGGTCGTTGCCTGCTTGAGCGCGTTCATGTCCATCTCGCCGGCGTGTTCGTACAGCAAGTGGAGAATCACCATCTCTTCCGAGATCGTCGGCGGGTTCGTATCGCGCGCCGCCATCATCTGGACGTCGACCATGTGCTTCATCTTGGCCTTGAGCCGCGTGAGGAAATGCTTCTGCTTGTCCAGTTCGTCGGCCACGTGCTGGCGCTGGGTCTTGCTTCCCTCGAGTGCCTCTTTGAGCGCCGCCACGTCCTGCTGAGCGGCCTCTGCTTCTTCTTGCTCGGCCTCCATCGCGTAAATCGCGGCTTGGAGCTCGTCTTTCTCGGCCTTCAACCGCTCCAGTTCGCCCCGCAGCGCCGACTCTCGGTCGCTGTGCTGCACCGACAGCACTTGGATGTGGGCGTCGCGACGCCGCTTCTTCCGGCGAAGCGACTGGATCGCCGCCTCAATGTCGCGCTTCTCTTCGGTGCGGAGCGCCAGCGCCTCGCGCAGCCCCTGGTTCTCGAGCGCAGCGACCTCGCTCTCGATCACGACGTCGGCCTCGTCCTGTTCCTGCTGCTCCTCATCTTCCTCGCCCGCGCGCTGGAGCTCGCGCAGCTCGACTTGAAGCTGCGCAACCTGGACCTCGCGCTGCTCGAGCGCTTCCTCCCACGCGGTCTCCTCCTGCTCGAGCCGCGACTGGACTTTTTCCGTCATCACGACGTCGTTCGACTGCTGCGTGAGTTTGGCCTCGTACAGACTCACGGTGCCCGCGAGCGAGTCGTACCGGCGCAGCAAGCGCGAGCACCGGTCCTGCATCTCTGGATCTACATACCAAACCAACACAAGTTTAATATTTTTAAAAAAAACAGTTTCCCCTCACACGGTTCCCCCCGACGCACCGGTCGTCGCCACTTCCGCGGCGAGCTGCGTGAGCGCCGCGCGCCAGTTCGTGCGTTCGTCCTCGTCGCTTGGTCTCGTCTCTGTGAGCGCCGACGCCGCCACGAGCGACAGCAGCGACGCCTTGTCCCCCGCCGACGTGGGAGCGACCGTGGACTTTGGCGCCGACGGCGCGACCACGCGGAGCGGCAGCACGCGGCGCGCGCCGTCGGGTCCGGACGTGACAAGTCCGCTGATCTCGTCGCCGAGCGCGCGGATGTCGCCGGCGCACGCCGAGAGCCGCGCCAGCGCGTCCGCGACCTTGCGGCGCTTGCGGTCCGTCATGTTCCGCCGGAACGAAGAGGTTTGAACCGGAAGGAGAGAGGAACCGAAAAAACAAAAAAACAAAAAATTGCCCGCGAAAACACACGAATACCTTTGTCAATGAATACAGAAGACTCTATTATAGGACACACCATAGATATGTATGCAGATATACCTCTTTATTTGGATATATAGAGATATTGGCGGTCTGCAATAATTGGCTATCCTCAATAATTGTGGGAATGTCTCGGAACTACTTGTCGCCGAGCCACTCGACCCACGGGGCGAACGCGTCGTTGAACGCGTACGTCGGCGACTGGAACGTGAGTCGCCATGGTGTGTAGTCGGATGAGGCCCAGGTTTGGGTCGTCGGGTCGTATGCCGTCAAGCTCGGGTACGGCGGTGGGCCGTACACGTACACCCTTGAAAACTCAAAGTCGTGCTTCACGGCGCCGTTGTCCAAGGACCCGTACCAGTGCATCGCGCCGGCGTTGGGCCCCGTGGGCTGGAGGATGTTGTCGTACACGAACTGCTCAAAGCTCGCAATGCGGTCGATCGACGGGTCGTCGCTGTCGGGCAGCGTCGAGGTCACGCCGTTGAAGTAGAGCGTGACGTCGCCACGTGCTGGACGGATAAACGAGAGCCGCATGTCCTTAAAGACGGGCTGCGGCGCGCCGGACCAGAGTAACTGGGACGCACACCGTGAGCTTTCGCGGAGCACGTCCAGCACGGCTGCGACCGCATCTTTGCTCGACCACCGGAAGAGCTGCGAGTCCAGTGTCGCGCCGACGTCGATCTCAAAGACCTGCCTGTCACTGTTGTACGTCGGCCCCGAGGACCGGAGTTGGGTTTGGAGCACCTGCATCACCGAGATGAGCAGCGACATGCACTCGTACGAACCGTAGCACGCATTCCGTAACGAAACCGCGCTCCCACACTGGAACATCGACGTATCCAGCGGTGTCGGAGGCAGCGGCGGGGCAGAGGAAAGCAATTTGGCGAGCAGGTCCCACTGCGGGAATTGGTTCATGGACTGGGCCGAGATCTTCCAAGGCGTCACGGTCGCAAACGGCCACGGGAACGAGCCCGTGGAATATGGCGAGGTCATCGTGAGATGCGGCAATCGTCCAAAGTACGAGTCGCCAAACGTGATGTTGTAGCCGTAGGTGTGGGCCTCGGAATCGATCGAAGTGAGCACGACGGAGAAGGGGATGCCAGCGCCCGAAAGTACCGTCGCCAGTGAGGAAGTCAGTGGGTCCGTCGACCCCGTCCCGGTCTCAGAGTAATCGACGCTCTTACCGTTAAAGTCGATGCGGACCTGCGAGTCCAAGTACAGCAAGAGCTGGGCTGAAGCCGGCGTGACAGACAGGTAAGTCGGAATGTGGGCGGTCGCGGGCGGCTCCATCGCGCTGCTCATAGTTTCGACATCGCACGTCGAGGCGGCAAAGCACGTGAGGATGTCGGCGAACAGCCCCCACGAGGTCGATGATCTGAACACGGTCGAAGACCCTGGCTCCACGTCGACGAAGCGGTCGTAGAACACAGAGCCGAGCTCCATGGTGTAGGTGTACTGATACACCAAGTAGGTACTGTTGACGTACGACCACGTGTACGTCCATGGTATGTCCACATACATTTGCCTCGTCAAAATCGGGACCACACTGTTCTGCACGCTTTGCCAGCATTCATTGTCAGCGTAGCACGCCTGGAGCTTGGGCAGACACTGCAAACACAAATCGTTGGTATGCGCTGAGCCGATGCCGAACCACGCGAGTAGAAAGTTCCAGCTTGGCGGGACCGGATATTGCGATGTGAACCACGCCGAGTACGTGGGCGGCGACGTGGACGAGCCCGACGCGTCGAAGCCAGCGAGTTGGAGCTTTTCGATCGCGCTCGGGGAGCCTGTGAAGTTGTACACCGATATCCCTCCGGGCGCATCCATGAGAGAATAGTTGATCCGCTCGCCATCTGTGGCTTGGATGTTGTTGAGGTAGGCATCGAGCACTGACGGTGTATCGTACACGTACTGTGTGTAGTACACGGTCGGGTAATAAATGCTGAAGTATGTGCCCTTGACCTGATACAAGGTTTGTGTGGCCTGAATCTGGAGTGTTGTCGGTACGACCTTCGTTACCCAGCCAGCGCTCGTGTCGTTGCCCACGCCGACTGGACAACCGTACGTCGCGAGGCAGGACGCGAGCTTGACCAAATCGTCGCGGCACGAGCTTGAAGGCAATTCACTGGACCCGGTCGTCTCGTTACGGTTGAGGTTGACGCTGTCCCAATCCGAGCGGTAAGCACTATCCCACCAATAATACGAGTATGCCATCGGGAGTACGGTCGGCAACCACTTCTGCATGGCACTGGCACAGTATGGATTGTCGAGGCTGGTCTGGAGATATCCCGTGCACTGCCAACACACGGCCGAAGACGATGCTGGGTTGTTCGAGTTGCCATTATAGGTCCCATTGTTCCAGTTGGTTCCGTTGTTCCAATTCGTGCCGTTGGAGCTGTTGTTCCACGTGTTTGACCCTGGGTAGCTTGACGACGGCACGTACACAAAGAGGTCGAGCCACGATTGGAGGCGTGGCCACTGGAGTGCCGGTACCCAGCTGCTCCATTCGTCGATAATGCTTTCACGCCTCGCCTTGATTAGGACCGAGGCAATCTTGTTTGAGACCGATGACGACCAACGCTCGACAGTCACGCTGAAATCGGAGAGCATGACGTTTGGCCAGCGCATTGAGAATCGAACCGGACCCATACTATCTTTCAACAACAAGTTGACGACGACATCCTGCAAGGCGGTGCGGTCGTACACCAGAAAGTCGCTGAGAAATTCCATAATCGTGTCTTGTGAGATCTCTCTCGTGACGAGGTACGTCGAGTTCCGGCCTTGGTAGGAAAATACCAAGGTCTCGCCAAACTCGGTTTTGACCTGGATGTCAGTACCCTTGGGCACAAACGTCGTGGGTTCCGCGGGTGAGTACATGCTGTTGTTCTGGTAGTAGATCGACCGATCGTAGTCGAGGTTGCATTTCTGTACCATCCAGCACGTCAAGAGCGCCTCGAATTTGTCGTAGCCTTGAGCTGGGAAGAACATCCGCGAGTCTCGCAGAATATCGGTGATGTTCACTTGGTACCAGATTTTGCCGTCGGTCGACGTTCCGCCGACCGTCGAGGTCTGGTTGCGAAGATTGTCGCGGCGCAGCCTGTCGCGGAGGCAGTCGTTCACCCCGAACGCACAGTCCAGATCAAACAGACAGGCCTCGTACACGTCCAAGCAGTTGCCACACGAGTCGTTGGACGAAAACGTTGGCAGACTGCGCCGCAAATCGGTCACCCACTGCGGCTCGTCGGACCAACTCAGATCCAAATACGACGGCGGTGGCACGTAGCGGAATTTGTTGGGGTCGAGCGGCGCGACCTCGAACGCCAGCGTTTGTTCCCACATTTCGGACGCCACTTGGAGCTCATCGGCGCTGTACACTGAAAACACACGCGGCGCAACCGTCACATTCCTCCATCGGATCTCCATCGTGAAGTTTAGCGACGGCACAGGACGGAGCCACGGCCGCTGTGGTCCCATAAACCCGGCGGCGCCAGATGACGCGGACGACCAAGACGAGGACGAATCATTGGTCTCCCCCCACGACCACGACGACGAGTCGCCGGCGTCGGCGTAGTCGCCAGCGCTCCCACCGTCACTACTCGTGGACGCGCTGTTGCTGCTACTCCACCGCGTGGCACGCTCGTACTCGCGCATGCGCTGTGCGTTCTCGTTCTCGATCCTCGCGATATCGTCCTGGTTGTCGTACGTCATGACCTGGATGTCTGTTCCGTTCCAAGTAGGATCGTCCTGGAAAACCTGCGATAGAGCGCGGACGACGTCCCACGCATACCACGCCAACCCGAAGACCTGGGTCGTCCTCATGTTGAACACCCCATCGGTGCCTTTGAGCCCCATCTGCAGATAAAATGTAGCATTGCGCGAGGGAGCCGTGATGAGCGTCCGTGCCGGCGTGTGCTTGAGTACGACCACCTGGGCGTCCGACTTGAGCTGGGCTCCACCCAGAGGACACTGGCTCTCGGCCCAGCAGCGCAATGCCATGTCAGTTTGGCGAAGGATTTTCATGCGGGTATCCAGATCCTGCGGGGTCGCCGGTTCCGAGACCCACTGCCAGCCGTTAAAGTAGCGCATGGGCTCCGATGTGTTGGTGCCGTTGATCCACTCGCCGCTCGCGATCATGGAAAAGCACGTCTCGGCGTACCACTTGACGTCGAAGGCCATGCGGTCGTTCCGCGACGACAGCAAGTCCTCCATCACGATATTGGAGCGGTTCAGCTGCGCGTCCAAGCACTCGGTGAACGCGTCCGGAAGGAACGTGTAGCTCGAGCAGTACTCACACTCCCACGAGACGCGAGCGGGGAACCACGGCGTGACGCCGCCGTACTTGCGCCGCGAGAGCGTGAACGTGAGCTGGATCTCGTTGCCGCCGTTCACGCCCTCGCCGTCGTACAGGAGCGTCGAGGTCAAGTTGATGTCGACGAGCTGCGAGCCCGTGTGGTTGACCACGATCGGGAGCATGGCACTCGCACCGGAGAAGGCGCTCGGCACGGCCGCGCTCACGCGGATGATCACTTGGTCGGTCGGATCGGCCGAGTAGAATGGCCCGTCGGTCGCATTGGCCGTGGCGGCCTCGCGGTACCCCGGCAAGAGCGTGTACAGCTGCTTGAGACTCAGTGTCAGATCGATTTCGCGGTCCCAGCGATCCGTGGAGGAGTTGTCGCGCGGGTGGATCGTCCAGGTCGTGCGGCGCGTCTCATTCCAGTTGAACACGTCGTTGCTGTAGCCACCGCCCATCCGCATTCGGGTTTCGTTCGAGATCCGGCCCAGCACGAGTGGCATGGGCTGGCCACTGCCCCACTCCTCATAATTGACCGTCACAGGTCCGCGTGCGGACTCGTAGCGGTCGAGCACGAACGCATCGAACGGGGTCATCGCGCCGTAGTCCGACTCGAACACAATGTGCACACAGTAGGCGTACCAGCAGCGCCCCGGCTGGACGCCACCGTACTGTGTGTCGGTCGTGAGCACGCGAAAGCCTTGCGTCGTATTGAACGAGTAAACGCGGCGCGTGATCGCCTCGATGCTTCCGTCGATCCCTGGGAACTCGACCTCGACGCCGGCTTCGTCGTCGTAGTCGTTCCAGTTCGAGCCGCTGGAGCCCGAGCTTGGCGAATCCCACGACGACGATGAGTCTGACGACGACGACCCGAGGGAGTTGTGGTACCAGGACCAGTCGATGTTCCACGACGCCGTGCTGGTCGTGGGCAGCGGCTGCCACGACGACCCGCTGCTGCCGTCGCTGGTGCCGCTGCCGTCCGAGCCAAAGTCCATTTGGTAGCTGCCGCCCGGTGAGCCCGTATCGCCGGGCGGTGGTGGCGGCATCGACGTCGGCGACATTTGCGCCGCCACAGCGAGCGCAAGCAGCGAGGCCGCCACCGCCGCTGTTGTCGCGCGAGGTCCTCTCCAAGCCTTGGCCATGGTCTCCAATATCTTACTTCTTGAGCGACCCGGAAAGTGACTTGGATTGTGAGCGAGTGGAGTGGGGGGGAATGGATCTCGTGAAGATCCTGGAAAAAAAGGAAAGCGACGCTTGGGAGCTTGTACATGTACGCATGCAGAGGGTCGCCGCTGTGCGGCTGCGCGGCCACGCGATCCCCGACGGCGACGGGCGACGCCTTGGATCGTCGTGGATCCTGGAAAAAATGTTTCCAGAAATACAGTGATACAGGTCTCCAAACATCAAGTCATCCTTTCAAAAAATATGAAATGATGTATCTGCACATTTGATATCAAAGGTCTGTGGAAGATCTCGGAAGATCTCTCTCATGAAGCGTCGGGCAAGGAGGACAGTTTTCTTCGGTGTCTTGGTCCCAGTGGGACCAGGCGGTGCCACAAGGGAGGTGTGTCTGACGACTGCGACACGACGAGGTCCCCCAGTCATGTCCCGGTCACTACACACCATGTAGTACAATTCGCCTCATTCGTCACGATTCCACCCGAGCGCCACGTCGCAGCCTTTCTTGACCAAGTTCGCGGGCTTTCTCCGCGCGCGAACGCCCGGTACAACGACCGGCCAACCAGCGGTGCCTCCGTACGCTCCGGCGACGTTGCAAACAATGGACTTGGACGCAGGCGAAGCCGGGTCGCGCCGCCTCCCGTCTTTGTTGGAATGGCGGGGAACTCGCGAGTTGGTCGGTGGCGTTCCGCGCCCTCGATGATCTATCTATCTTCCTGTCATCATAGTACGGTTCTCCTCGCAACGCACACCGGCTTCGTTTCGTTCAAGGTACGGAACTGGTCCCCGAGGAGCTCCCAACACTTGCCCCCCGTTCTGAGGACCCATGGCGTGGTGATGGCAGCTCTCCATGTCGATGCGCGATCTGTTCCGTCGCGACAAACGCAGCTCACCACCATACGTGCCACTCGACCGCACGGCCTCGTGTGCCGCGATCCCCACGACACGGCCTGCTACGACCAGCGACGGCTGTGGCAAGCCAGCGCTCCGGCGGTGTGCGACGACAGCGAGCGGCTGGGGCATCGTGCCCGTGCTCAACGAACTCGAGCGGCGCAGCAGCAACAACACGCTACTACGTCGCCCGAGCGCCCAGCAGTTGGTCTGCCTCAACTGCCGGCGGCTTTACTTCCCCGCGACTCGCCGTGACTCGCCGCTGGGGCGCCACCGCCACGTGGGACTCGGCGACCAGTTTTGCTCGCTGGACTGCCGAAGCAGCTTTGCGTGCCAGACCGCCACGCAGGACCTCGTGGACCTCCAACTCCTCGACGGCTCGGCGACCAGCAGCGACGGCGACGGCGACGCGGTCGCCGTGGTCACGTGGGATGACGACACCGACTTTTCATTTTAACAAATTGGGAGACGACTCCACACCCACACGCGACAACACATGAGTTCTGGTTTTCTTCTTGTGATCTGCCCTGTTTTAGTTGACAAGCACCGTGATGGCAAACAAACAATACCGGGAGGCTCATCATCGGACGACCGGAGTTCGCTAGTGTTCTGGGCCTCGTCGCAGAGCGAGCGTAACGTCGCACGGGTTCTCCATGGCGTCCCACAGGTCGCACGCGACGATCTTCAACGAACGATGGCTTCGCACAGACACGTGAGGGCAGCAAAGATGCGTGGCGTCTCAGGAGCGAGGTGGGTACGTGCTCGAACAGCGTGGGCTGCGTTATCGACCCTTCGTCCGGCTATCAAACTGGGCAACGTGATACGAGTGCGAGCGGATATACTCGTGTTTACTTGAGTCAAGCAAGTCTCCAAAAGACTGATACCCTCCAGGAGACTACCCACACACTTGATCACGTCGAGGAACATCGATCGACCACCACGACAACCACGACCACCTCCACTTCGCAATTCCGCTTCAAGCACGCACCACACCACGACCCTCGGACTTCCAACAGCCCACGGTCTTCGCTACGCCCCCACGGACTCGGCCCGACGGGGACGGGATGTCGCCCGCTGTATCTGCGTACAACCGTGTAGTCGGGCACATCGTGGCTTTGGTCTCGTGTCGTCCACCGTACCCACATCGGCGACGACAAAACGAGGGCCGTAGCCTGGAGCCCTCGCGGGACTTGACCAAGAGCGGTGATGATTTGACCAGTGGCGAGACACCACAGCGCGACGAGTGCGAGGAACCGCCGCGTGGGTCCCGTGGAATGTACGCCGCGCAGACCGTGTGTGCCCACTGCCGCGCGCTGTTCTTTGTGGGTCTCGTCGTGCCCGGTGGTCGGTTCTGCTCGCTCGACTGCCGCGCAAGCTTCCACATGGAGCGCGAGATCGAGACGACGACCGACGTAGCAAAACTGCTGGACTCGTGGTCGTCGGACTCCACGCTCAGCATGGCGCGCGGCGAGAGCGACGACGACGAGGTCGACGGCCAGGACGTGGACATGTGCGCCTGAGAGGGCATGCCGATGGTGTCCCAATCTTGGTTAGGATAGTGTGGATAATGACGACTCGGGCTCCAGAAGTTCGAAGTTTAGATGTTTATGGCTGTTAATTATCAGGGCGGCTCTTCGCGGGCCTACGATCCGTGGACGGGGAACTTGAAAGCAAGATGCTGGAGACCGTGGTGACCAAAGAGAACGGCATCCGCGCGGCCGCGGACGGGGACGTCGAGACGCTGACGCTCTTTTTCCGCCAGTTTGAAGGCCAAGGCGGGGGTTTCACCACCGGCGCCAAGCGCGAGGCCAGCGAGTGTCCGGAACGGAGTGCGATCCGACCGACGGTCCAGTGGAACGAGCTCACGGCCACGCTATTCCGCGAAGCCATCGAGAACGGGCAGCTCGGCGCCGTGAGGGCGCTACTCGACACCGACGTCGTCAAGCAAGTGTACAGCGATCGCCGCGACAAGCAACGGCTGCTTTCGACCTTCCTGGCGTGGGCCACGCGCGAAGACTATGGCGAGATTGTCGAGTTGTTGCTATCCCACGGCGCCGACCCGAACGCGCCCATCTCGGCCGACGATGCGAGTGGCCAGGACGACGAGCTGGACGAGCTGCCGCCGCTGAGCCTCGCTGTGCGGTTGGGCTCGCTCGACATCGCGCAGCTGCTGCTGGAGAAGGGCGCCTCGGTCACCGCCCGCCACGAAGGCGACGGCGCCACGGCACTCCACGAGGCCGCGCGGCAAGACGAGCGCGAGATGATCGAGCTGCTCGTGCGGCACGGCGCCGACGTCAACGCCGTGGACGACCTCAATCGAGAGACCCCGCTCCACGTTGCGACCAAGAAGGGCAACGAGGCCGCCGTCCGCGCGCTGCTTGCGTGCCGCGCTGACACCACGCGCGTCAACCGCCACGGCAGCTGCGCGGTCCATCTCGCACGCGTGGAGGCCCACGGCACCATTCTCGGGCTGCTCGCGGCCGCGGGCGCAGACACAGAGACACCGCGGACACCCACGCCACGCCGCTAGTAGTGAGTCATGAATGACCGGAGAGATATCTACAGCCAACGGAGGCCTTTCTTTCGAATTACAATCCAGTCGGGCCATCTCTCGTGTGTGTGGGAGCTGGATGCATCCTTGGTCTCTGGTGAAATATCTCGTGCTGCTGTGTGGCGCTCGTGGGGGTCTCGTGGGTTGCAAAACGAACATTGCCTGGTCGTGGGTCCATCGACCCTCGCTGGTGAGTCCAAAATCACGGTCTCCTCTCGCGAGATACAGCCGTTCCGAGCTGGGGCCGACCCAAGAACGGTTTGATGGATTTTGGAGGCACTATACATGACCACAGCCACGACGCACCCGAATTTCGGCCGGACGACGTGTGTGAGGCCGTGGGTGGCAACCACCAGGCGCTGCCGAGGCAAGCCACGGGTGAAATTTCATCCGGTGGAATGGTGGTGGCCTGCGACGGTAGTGGGTTGGTGGCTTGGAAGTTTGTGTGGCACGAGGCAACGAACCACCAACCTGTCGATCAGGCCGGCTGATTTCTGGCACTGATTTCGGGAGATACACCGCTGGGCCTGTGATTTTTCTGGATGCATTGAACACACGAACCGGCCAAAATCGTCGGTAGACAACTCTTTTTGAAAAAACAAAAAACACCCGGTGGACCACCATGAAGCGTGAGAGTGATTTAATCAGGAAAGCATGGTGTTCACGAGCAAACGGAGAAACCACCTGGGAGAGACCCCGTGCCGTGGGTTCTGATGTTTGCCTGATCGAGGTGAGCCACAGCCGGCCCGTTCGATTCAGACTGGAGAACATCTCGGACCGGCGTTACGTCCAGTTGTGGGGGCAGCGAGGATTCATAATCCGTGATTTCATTTCGCTCCACCTAATCGCCATTGCAAGTTGGGATCTCTCGGAACCCCACCTTTGGTCGTGGGTTCAGAAAGCCCCCCCTCGCGCGATTCGGCGCTGCAGTATACTAAACCGGTTTGCTCGCTTGATGGCTCCCTTCATCTGCGGGAGAGCTTTTCAATCTCCGTCTATACCAGGCGATGGATGGATGGATGTTTGTAGATATCGAAATGGGATCTTTGTCTCACCTCCGTATTATGAGAAAGCTGGCGTGTTACGATCCTCTCGGAAATTCCGCATGCCGATGGAAAAAAGTTTCCGCCGTGTCTAGGACCACAGAGGGATCCCCCCAAAAATTCAAAAACAAAACTTCAAACAACACGGTTCGTCGCACTTGCACACTGTATCACGCAGCTCCATGCCGGATCTTCTAGTTGCCCAAAACTTATTTTCTAAACACGTTTATTAGGTGAAGGGGTGGTCTCAAAATTACAGTACAGTACATCAATACCAAGTGCTCGATCGGCTGGGGCAAATATCTCATTCTGAGACATGTGTTTTCAGCCCCCTCAAATCACGATTCCGCGCCGCTCTGGTCAGCTCCTCGTCTCCCTCTGGAGTACAGTACGGGTGAGTCTTTGTTGCGCCACACCCAGCGCAGCGACCATCCCTTTCTCTGGGTCTCTCCTCCCTCTTTCACATCACACCACCGCTCCGCTCACTCTCGGATTCACCGGCCAAGCCTCACTCCAAACACACACACAACACACTGATGCCGTCGCTTTCGTCGTCGTCCTCGCCGCAGTCGTTCCGTCCGAGCATGCGTGACACGCTCCAGGCCTGCGCGGCGCCGCCCAAGGACGACGACCGCCTCGCGCGCTGTGCCTACCCGAGCAAGCCCTGCCCGAACGCGCGCGCCGTCAAGCTCAACGGCGACTGCCACAACTTTTGCGAGTTCCACCGCCGCAAGGCCAACATGAACCAGCGCCGCTGGCAGCAGCGCCGGCGCCGCATGCGCCACATTGGCGACGGCGCGGCCTCGCCGTCCACGGGCTCGTCGCCGCTCGACAACCCGCAACAGCCGGTCCTCTCGCCGCGCTGCGACGAGATCGAGTCGGCCCAGGCCGTCGTGATGCTCCAGCAAGGCGGCAGCGGTCGCTACTCGCCCGTGCCGGCCTACAACTGGCCGCGGTACCCGGTCGTGGAGTCGGCCTCGCAGGCCCCGTGGGCTGCGCCCCACGCTACGTACAGCGCTGCGCCGTCGTCCTACCGGTCGGCGAGCAGTGTCAACATGCTCGAGTCGACGCTGCCACGCGCCGTGGCCTACACGCCGCCCCCGCTCGCGCCACTCGGGACGATGATCCCGCCGCTGCGCTCGCTGCCGTTGCCGCCGCTGCTGCCGTCGGTGCTCGCACCGCTCAAGTCGTCGACGTCGCCGCCACGCGCACCGCCCTCGGCCAGCGTGTACACGTGCTAGACAAGTCGACATCCCCCGTAGAAGCCATCGC
>JAADVT010000587.1:0-20393 GCA_023335895.1 Pythium rishiriense
CCCATCGGCACCGCAAACCTGGCACTTGGGTCATGTTGTCCAGCAAGAGGGCTCTCCGTACGTAGTTCACAGTCCGGAAAAACGAACGCCCGACGCAGTTGATCCCGCGACGGTCGACAGTGGTTTCCTGGAACTCACCAAGGCACGCATGCAGCAGCATCCCGGAACGCGGAGGGTTCGGCGCAGAACCGTTCCGAGGGGCGGAACAAGAGCGGTGCGGATCAGAGATCCGAGATCCGAGAAGAGTGTTCCCATGTGGACCAACTGCCATCGTGTTTCGACAGCTTGGGTGCTCCCATGATCATGGCCGACGAGCCATCAGCGAATGCGTGGCTGTGGTCAGATCAGTGAAGTGAGTGACGTCCATAGAGGTGGTGGCACCAACCACAATTTTGTTGGTGGCGGTCCGACTTTCTCTGCCCTCGAGGATCAATCAACCTAACGCGCTCCATGACTGATTTCCACGACTCGAGCACCGCGTGGCTCCGTTGGTCGCAGGGCCCCGGAGGCTCTGAGTGCCCAGGAGCGAACTCAAATCACTGCAGATCAACGATGGAAGAAAACTCAAGACGAAAAAACAAACAAAAAACCTGGACGCCAACCCACTCGTCTTGTTTTCCCGTCCGTTTTCTTGTTTTTTTTCCATCGATTTGTGATTATTGGCGTCGGCCAGTTCGAAAAAAGCGTCCATGGAAACTCCAACCCACGCGTGGCTGGGCAGATTTTCTCCAGAGAGCTCGCGGTCCGTCCGGAAATCCGGACGCGGGTGGTGGCAGGGGTACGTGCGTCTCCTCTTCGCATATTGGTTCGACCCAATCCGCCAGTCCATGAGCCGAGGGAAGACGGAAGGAACGCGCCACTGGCCTCTTCCTCTCGCTCTGTCTCGTTCGCCACGCGGGCCGCGCCCTGACTCGACGGCCGTTCCTTCTATGCCGGCCATCGGTTCCCGCGCTTCTTTCCATTGGGCGAGACGGGAGGAGGGGACGGAGAGACGACCGTCTCCTCTGCTGTCCCTCACTTCCACATTTTGGAGTCTCGGCGGACCCCAGAAGCGTACTTTATTCCGTGCTCACAACCACATTCCACTCACACAGCGCACGCGCCATGACCAAGGACATGCAGCGTCGCGGCGACCTCGCCGACAACGACGAGTTCCTCGTGCAGCACCTCGTGGACCCGAACGACTGGGTCGCCGACCACGAGCGCACCGTGTGCAACGTCTGCACGCGCGCGTTCGGCACGTTCCGGCGGAAGCACCACTGCCGCATGTGCGGCGAGGTCGTGTGCAGCGGCTGCACGCTCCACAAGAACGCGCTGCTCTCGACCGTGGGCTACACGCGTGTGCGGGTCTGCATCTCGTGTATCTTCAACGGCGGCGGCAGCACCGCGGCGGGCGCACCGCCGATGACTCCGGCCGAGGCCTCGAGCAGCGCCATCTCGGCGGCCGCCGCGCGCCGCGCCAACTACGCCAAGGCGCACTCGCCGCGGTCGACCTCGCCCACGACCCAGGCCAGCGACGAGTCCTCGCGGCGGTGGCTCAGCAACCATCTCCACTCGCCCGTTTCGCAGGCCGACCCGCACGAGTTTGACCCGGCCGACTCGCCGTCGGGCCCCGACCAGTTCAGCGACAACCAGCGCAGCCACTACGCCGCGCGCGCGTACCCGCGTCGCCACTACCACGCGCGGAGCAACCAGGACACGCACGACGAGAGCGACCTGCCCATGGCCACGAGCCCGCAGCACCCGCTGTACCCGAACTGGACGCACCCGTGGCCCAAGCCGCCGGTGCCGTACGACGAAGTGGACAGGCTCGAGGCGCTCGCGGCGCTCCAGATCATGGACTCGTCGCCCGAGAAGGCCTTTGACATGATCTGCGACCTCGCCAAGGCACGGCTCGCGTGCCCGATGGCGGCTGTGAGCTTTATGGACGAGCAGCGCCAGTGGTTCAAGGCGAGCGTCGGGCTCGCGCACAAGGCCATCCCGCGCAAGATCGCGTTCTGCGCCTACACGGTCTTCTCCAAGGAGCCCATGGTCGTGCTCGACACGCTCAAGGACAAGCGTTTTGACTGCAACCCGCTGGTCTCGGGCGCCGCGGCCGTGCGCTTTTATGCGGCCGCGCCGATTATCGACCCCCACACGGGCTACGCCGTGGGCAGCGTGTTTGTGCTCGACACGCGGCCGCGCGAGTCGTGTGATCTCGAGATCCTGGAGCGGCTCGCCCAGGCCGCCAGCGAGAACCTGCCGCAGCGCGCCGACGACTCGGAGGACGAGCGCTCGAGCGTCGCGAGCGGCCCGCAGCAGCAGCAAGTCGCGCCGATGCCCCCTGCGGTCGATAGCTCGGCGCCGGCCAAGCTGTCGAGCGCGCTCGCGACCAGCGAGCCCACGGCTTCCGGCGAGTCGATGGAGTCGCTGCTCATGCGGCTGCTCACTCAGAATACTGAGACCCAGCAGCAGCTCGCGAGCCAGCAACTGACGCTCCATTCGACGTTGAATCAGCACTCGGAGCAGATCTCGCGGCTCATGAGCGACGTCGCGCGCATGGAGGCCAAGATCGACACGAGCGCGCGGAAGCGCGTGTGAAGTGTATGTATGACCATTCCCCCGTTCGTGTAGTAGCAGTACCTGTGATGGAAGCATGATCCCACGCGTAAGCGTGGCAGTAGACTAGTGTACCGTTGAGTAGTAGTAGTAGTGCAGCCTCCCTCGAGTGTAAGGGAGCAACACGTATAAAGTGAGTGTCGGAATCGAAGAGCTTGGATTCGTCATATGGATCAATCGTCTCTGAGAGATAGTAGTAGCATAGGTGAGAAAGCATATCAGACAGGAGCTATTGTTTATTCATTTGATGGGGGGCTTTCGGAACGCTACACCACGGAAGCGTGCCGCGCAACAACCACTCCATGTCGCCTCGAGATACGAGCTTGATGAGTCTCGATGAGGGAACAGTGGGTGTGGATGCGCGGAGGCAACACCGCGCCGTAGGCACCACTCACACGCAGAGGGGGGACACACGCACGCTGTCAAGTCGCACCGGGGGGAGACGACTTAAGCGTAGAGGGCCTTCTGCTTGTTGATCTCCTCAATGTACTTCTGCATGGCCTCCTCGGTCGAGAGACCCTTAACATCGGCCCACGCAGTCCACTTGGCCTTGCCCGTGAGGTCGAACATACCCGGCTTGTCCGTGTTGTTGTCACCGACGGTGGCCTGCTTGTAGTACGCGTACAGCGCAAGCTTCTCGTCGTTCGTGGGCTGCTTGGTGAAGGTCTTGGCGAGCGCGGCCGCCGCTTCGAATTCCGTCTTGAGGTCCGACATGGTACTGAGGAGTTGGAGGAGGTGAGGTGAGTCTGACTGGGAAATTGCAGAGTGAGGAGGAAGGAAGTCACCCGGAGGAGGGAACATCGTGCGAGCAAAATCGTCACTTGCCGTTCGGTGACTAGCCTCAGAATCGAGGTTTATTCGAGGACGACGTGACTTGTTGCTCGAGCAACAAGCATGACGCACACCATGTTATCCACCAATCATTGACGATTATTGAAGAATTAGCAGGATTTGATTGGCCATATAATGTCGTGGAGCCACCCGCGGAGTGACGTCGCGGCCTGCCCGCATCTTGTCATGGGCGATATCCCTTGCGGATGCAGCCAACGGACCGCTGTGCCACGTGGTGGGGCCTCTATCTCGTCGCGTGCTTGTGACGATTTCCAGGCGCGGCAGAGAGTCTCGTTGGCACCAACAGCCCTGTTGGTTTCCCGCACACATGCGCCTCGCGGCACCTGTGACCTGTGCGGATCTCGAAAGCGATCCATGCGAACAGTTCGACGTCAACATCTCGATCTGGACCGGACATGTGGACCTTCTTATCAATATCAACATAACACCACATTTTCAACCAATCACTCGACGAATTGTAGATCTCCAAGAGCGCGACCTTTCGCGGATGTCATGGGAAGATGCGACCTCCAGTTCAATCACCTTCCCATCACAAACACTTCGTGGCGGGACAGGGCGCATGGAGGGCCACGAGCGCCACCGTCTCTTTTCATAACGGCACGATGCAAAGGCAACCGCTCTCTTGCAGCAGCACGCGGTTTCCTAGATCAACCGTACAGTAGAAAGAAGGAGAGCGGCAGCCTAAGACTCAGCAACACCCCATGGCCGAACAGCAAGCGAGTCCGCGCACCGCCCCTCGTTCTCCCGCGAGGCTGGAGAGCGCTTCCCCTCGGACGTCTCCGACTCGACAAGAAGAAGGTGGCGAATGGATCCCTCGCCAGCTGGAAGCGAGGCTCAAGACGATGCGAGGCGACATCACGCAGGTAAGCATGCAACGCCTCTCTTACCACTCGACACGTTATAGGTCGCGACCGAGATGTGGGCTAACTTTTGCGACGAATCTCTGCGCTCATAGTGGGCGTTGGTACCCAAGCCGTTCCTCCTGCTGATCGCGTTCAATGTCGGCTTTGCTCTGGTGTCTCTCGTCGCCCTGTTGATCATGGCCACGACACCGACAGACAACAGCGCTAGTACCGACGCCGATGATGCGTCGGATGACTACGATAAAGAATCCTCGAACGTCATGCTCGGCGTTGGAGTGGTCAGCTCCATCATCGGAAGTCTACAGACGGCGTCCGGGTACTGTGCACAGCGCCTTGGCCACCAGATTACGGCAGTGCTCGAGCGACGCCAACGCCCCAAGACGTCCGAGGCGATGGGCAAAAGCCATCCGCTGTTTTACATCGGGCTGCTGCTGCTCGTCTGTGGCACGATCTCGGCGATCGTGAACCTGGGTATTCTGGGGCAGAGTGTCACGGCGCCGTTCGCGGCCATGACGCTGATTTTCAACGGGTGCTTTGCCTTCACAGTGCTCCATGAGGCTGTGACCAAGTATGACATCGTTGCGACAGTACTCGTGCTGGCGGGCGTTGGTATCGCCATGTTTGGTGTGGGTATGGCCCATCTCGACGCTCAAGCCTTCACGTTAGCTGAAATCGAAGGTATTTTCGCGCGGTCCCCGCTCCCGGCACTGTACTCGGTGTGCGTGCTCGGCACCCTCATATTTGCAGTTCTCGTTATCAAAAAGCGGAACTTGTACAACAAATCAGCAGGGCTGTGCTGCTTCTCGATCGGCGCGGGCGTACTGAGTGGGTTCTCCAGCCTGTGCGTGAAATGCACTGTCGAGGTCATCAAGGGTGTTTCACAGCACCACTCGAGTGATTTGAGCAACCCGGTACTGTACTTGTTCGTTGTGGGCATCCCCATGTGCGTGCTATCCCAACTCAAGCTCATGACACTCGGGCTCAAGCACTTCGGCACGCTCAAGTTTGTGCCACCCTACCACGCGTTCATCATCATGTCCAATCTGATCAACGGTATGGTGTTTTTTGACGAGGCCAGTGGATATGACGCGCTCTCGGCGAGTCTTTTTGCGGTTGGGTGTGCTGTTACTATCGGCGGTGTGTTTGTACTGTTGGCGAAAGTGCCGCCTCCGACGAAGCGACAAGAGAAGGCCATGTCGCCCAAGGCAGCCAACGTCGTCAACAACACTCACAGCATGGACGTGTCGACTGAAAGTACGACTAGCTCGAGCAGCGAGGGCGATGTCGAGATGACGCCCGTTGTGGGGCTCAAGCCCGACGCTGCGACCACGTCCCCAAAGCCGCGGCAAGGTGACTTGCTCGTGTGAAGCCACTTTCGTCTCACACGTCGCAGATTATTTTTCAACAAACCGGTTTGCCATCGGTTTTGAGGTGGCCCCACCCCACTTGGTTTAACTATACTATACGTTTTCCAAGTGCAACTAGCTGACGGCCAATGGTTCACTCTCACAAAGACACACACCCCACCATGGCGTCGCGGCGGCTCATGGGCATTCGGCACTTGCGCCGACTCGCTCTGTGGCTGTGATCCTTCCGGTCAGCCACACGATGGCCCATTAAGAAAGTCGCCCACTGTACCCACCATGGCGACCGAGCTCCACGACGTCGTGATCATCGGCGCCGGTGTCGCCGGGCTGCGCTGTGCGCACGAGCTCGTCCACGCCAAGGGCGTCCGCGACGTGCTGGTCGTGGACGCGCTGGACCGCGTGGGGGGCCGCATCCTGCCCAGCGACGACTTCATCCCGGGCATGACTGTCGAGATCGGCGCCGAGCTGCTCCACGGCGCCAACACGACGCTCACGCGGCTCGCGGCCGAGCAAAAATGGAACCTCCGCGAGATCTTCACGTGGGCGCAGGTGAGTGGCGACGCCGCGTGGGCGTGTGGTGTGAATGTGTGAATGTGTGAATGTGTGTACATGTGTATATCCGTGGAAACCCACGGAGCCTTTTTCCCCTTGAGAGGCGGATTTCGACGAGTCTGCCACATACAAGGGGAACGCATCGATTAATCAGCCACTGATTCGATTCTCGATAATCTTCTGGCCTTCATACGCATGCGAGAGTGAATTGTCTCCTAATTAGCACCTCAGAGCCGACGCGATCCGTGTCCTCGGATGCGGACGCGTCATCCCACGCACGCTCTTCGATGTCACCAGTTCTTGGCCATCGGCTGGGGCGTGTATCCACTCTGATGGGGTCAGTCCGGACTCAAACATATCCAACCAAATTCTATTCCCATACATGTTGTCTTTCCAATTCTACGTGTGATTCCCCCCACTTATTTTGTACTTTGGTCATGGTCGCACTGACTTCATGACACTCTTCATCTCTCGCAACATCGTAGGGTGACGGCGGGCCAACGGACCCAGCGCCCGACGGAGGCATCGGCTACTACTACCTGGGCGACCAGAAGCGCATGCTCGCGTATGACGACGAAGACCCCGATTTCTGCCGCCTGAACGACGCCGTCGACGCGCTCAGTGAGATCGAGGATGTCGACTCAATCCCGCCGAGCGCCTCCATGCTCGACTACTTTCGCACCTGTGGGCTCTCCGAGTCCATGATGAAGCTCGCGGACGCTGGTTACGCCAACACGGCCGGCAGCCACCTCGGTGACATCTCGTGGCGGATCACGTGCCGCTACGAGCGCCAGTGGATCGAGCTCGAGGACGACGGCGACTACCGCGTCGTGCCCACGTTCGGCCGTATCATCGACCACTTCAAGCAGGGCGTGCGCGTGCAAACGCAGTTCGCGGTCCAGGCCATCGACTACTCGGACCCGGCGCGCGTCACGGTCACCAGCACGACGGGCGAGCGCATCTCGTGCCGCAAGCTCGTGGTCACGGTGCCCACGTCCGTGTTTCTCGACATCGACTACACGCCGGCGCTGCCCGCGAGCAAGCGCGTCGCGGTCGAGTCGTTTGGCATGCGCCGCGCCGCGAAGGTGCTCATGCACTTTCGCGAGCGCTTCTGGCCGAGCAACACGCACGGCGTGATCTGCTCGGACTGCTTCGTGCCCGAGTTTTGGGTCAACAGCTCCGAGGGCGTGGGCCACCTGCTCGACAATGGCGATGTCGAGTTTGCCACGGGGTCCGGCCGCGGCGCCGACGCGGGGGCCGTGCAGTACTTGGTCACGGGGTTTGCCGGCGCCGAGTGCGCCGACCGCTTGGCGCAACTCCCTGAAGACGAGATCGTCGCGCGGTTTCTCACGCAGCTCGACACGATCTACGGCACGGACGACGAGCCGACGCCCGCCAGCAAGAGCTTTGTGCGCGGCATGTACTTTGACTGGGGCGATGTTGAGTTTATCCGCGGCGGCTACAGCTTTCCGCGCGTGGGTCAGAGCGACCACGCCGCCCAAGACCTTGCCGAGGCCATCGACAACCGCATCTTCTTCGCCGGCGAGGCCACGTCTTTCGAGCAGCCGGGCATGTCGGTCCACAGCGCCATGGATACGGGCACGCGTGCTGCACACGAAGTTGCGACGGCACTGTCTGCGGAATGACAACAGCCAGGTAGAAGAAGACAAGGAAGATTTGTAGAAGGTGTAATGTACTTGAGGGATACCTACGCGCATCGGTTGGTTTTTTTGTGGCGATCTGGGCTGGGTGTTCACTAGACTTCCATAGAGGAAAAAAAAGGGGGGGAAAACGGGTTATCTATATGCACAGGCTGCGAGTAGTCGTGGCGAGAAAAGAGAGCGCAGGCTTGGATCATCATCTTGGGTATGAATGAACTCAAGCGCCATGGTGTCTGGTGCTCGCGTATACGCCGGGAGCCACAGCACCTCAATAGTAACGACCTTGGCCGTGTTCACGGTGGTTGCTGTTGGACTCACGCTCAAGGCGGCTGAGAACGTGTTTGCCGTACGTGAAGCGCTTGAGGTAGTCCGCATTGTGTTGAATGATGCGAACAACTCGTTGACGGTCAGCGCGATCGGCGCGATCTAGTAGCTTCTGGACGACGTAGTTGCCATACATGTGCTTCATCATCGGCAGTAGCGCGCAAGAAGAGCCGCTATCATCACAGTCGAGGATAAGGTCGATGACTTGGCTAATTTCATCCTTCGTGGCACTGTCGAGGCAGGCTTCAACGACGTTACTGGCGTACTTGTGCTGGCTCCACTTCGCCACGTCCGGTAGGATGGCTTTCATCACGATGTCTCGCTGTTCTTTTTCGCCGTGAGTGACGACATGTTGAACCACGTAGTTTCCAAACTGATCCTTGACCAGCTCGCGGCATTTGAAAATGATCTCGTTCACGATCGGACGGATTTGCTCGGGAGTGCAGTGCTCCAATACGCGCTGGATGACACGACACCCGTACGCATGGGTGGAGAGTGCAGCAGCCTGACCAACAAAGTCATCAATGATGAATTGGATGTCCTCGCCCAGGATGCGATGCTGAGCACCGCCGTTATTCATACAGTTCTTCCACGATGCAGCCTCAATGCATTTCTGAAGCACATGATTGCCGTTCTGGTCGACAACACATTTCAAAACGTGGCCATGCATCTCTCGAATCAACGTGAGTTGTTCTTCAACCTGACTCGTCTCTAGAGCCTTTTGGATCACTCGGCAACCGTAGACCTGGAGCGCAAGTTGAATCATGTTCTTCTTCATCAAGTTGACAAGCCGACGCTGGTGTTCCACGCTGCCGTGATCAAAGAACTTCTGGATCACATAGTTCCCAAATACGTCGGTCATAAGAAGGAGGGCATCTGGGAATACCTCGTTGAATGCCTCGTCACAAATGCGGTCATCTGCCTTCTCAAGCTTCTGTTGAATAAAGCGGCTGCCAGCTTGGTCACGAGCAAACTCGAGAAGATGTCCCTGGATTGTCCGAAGATCCCACTTGTCGGACTTGGCGGCACCTTTGAACTCCTCAAGAAGGCTTGTCGAAGAGTACGAGTGGGCCGGATGAATTGCGTAGTCGTGGTGTCGCATGGGGCCGGACTTCGAGCGGTACACTGGAGCAGGGTGCGGCATGTACATTTGGTGATCATGAACGTCGTACCCCGGTGGTGTTGGGAAGACTGGCAGACCGTGATGGCTGAGAAAGGCTCGGCTGGAAGCCTCGTGCGGGCTGTACAGGTCTCCTCCGAATCGGCTGGGATGGTTGTCGTCCTTATAAGAAACACGAGACGTTCGTGGCATGACCCCGTACTCCATATGCGTGGCTTGGAAGCGTGGAGTCGAAAACCCGTGTTGACTGTCGCCATTGACCCAGAGAGCGCGAGGATCATTGTTCATCGTTGTACCGTAAACGCCTCGCGACGTTACAGCCTGGAATCCTGGTGGAGCCATCACCGGGTACGGGGAGACGTAGCTCACATGGTGCTGCGCGCGGTGTGGTTGGCGCATATCATGCACACGCTGCTGGTATGCCAACGGGGCGAACGTGCGTTCGCTGCGTTGTGCAGGGTGGTGGTGAAGGTTGGTACGAGTTGCGCCGTCGACATGGAGCTGCTTCATCGCAGCAGCCATCGACTGATCGAGGGATCGGGGTGGAAGCGCACCCGCAGACCCTGCCGGGCATCCAAAGACGGGGGATGGCGTTCGCGGGAAGTCGTCTTGAACACGGTCGACCAAAGTCATCGGAATCGAGTTGGATCGTTTATCAGCTGTCACGAAACGACGCTGACCTTGGGGTAAGTCGTGGCTCGCTTCGTTCGAGTCGCTGTCACCGTCCGGCTGGTAATCGATCATCAAAGGTGACTCAAGTGGGCTCACAGTGCTGATGCTTCTCTTCTCCAAAGTTTTCTCATCCTTCCAGGATGCGCGAGGATGTTCCGCGATTCCGCTCTAACCAGCAGAATTCGGTGAGATAAGACTTCAATTCCGACGATGTCAAGCATGTCAGCACGTACCATTCGATTGCGTGTCTTATCGGTCTCGGTTGAGCGCTGTACGAAGAAGGCATCAAACTATAGTCACAGAGAAAGCGCGTGAATACCACATTCTTTCAGCAGGATTGGTTCAAGGTAGACGTACGTTGTGCGGTACTGGCGGTGCACTCCACGCACGTTGGATATGCTTCCCGATCGGCATCACGAGGTCGTGTCGATCAAGGTCGTCGGTGTCGTCTTCTTGGTTATTTTCCTCCAACGTTTCGCGCAAGTGAAAACGGTTGAACTTGTAGGAGTCGTTTCCGCTCTGCAATGCGCGTTGAGCGCCGTGAAACGCGTCGACATGGGTTGGAGGCGTGGAGTTTGATCGTTGAAACAAGCGCGTCGACGACAGCAAGCCATCCGTCGACCAAACCGAGCTGGACAGCATGCTCGTCGCGCTGCTCACATCGCCGGAGGTAGCAGCAGGTTGCGGACGAGACTTCGTAGCGCCATTACTAGTCGCTGTCTTGAGATCTTCGCCTTCGTGAAACACATCGACCACATCTTCATTCGTCGACTGGTTGGATTGCTTCATCATGTCGGTGAGGCCCATGGAGATGAACACCAGAACAGAGTCGTCGTCGCAGGGAAAGAGGTCACAAGCTTCACACACGCGCACGGTAGAGCACAGTACGAGCGCCAGAGTTGAAGCAGCAGTCGATCACACGCGCGCTCCGTTCAGGCACAAGAGATGCCGCTCACACAACAGCGCGGCAACGGGGGGTACGAGGGAGGAGGGGAGGAGCTGAGCACTTGCGCACTTGCCGGCAGATTGTAGAATGAGCCGGCCTGCCCGTCCACCGCTTGGGTCTGGTTGCCGTGCGCGGCAAAAGTGCAACCCGCCGTCCGCGCGGACGCACACGCTGGTTTCCCTTGGGCGTGTGTTGGCCGGCCACTCGCTCTCGACCGGCTGGCTTTCGTTTTTTTTTGTTTGCTTTTTCTTGTTTTGAACGCGCGGCTTGTCGTTTGGTGTTCCGAACCTTGGAGAGTGAAAGGCGGTGACCCACCCCGTGGGTTTGCTTGGGCAGGCGACGTTCCGCGCCATCTTCACTTGGACACACAACCCGTCCGTCGCGCTCCAGTCGGTTTGCGTGTGGGAAAGTTCGCACGAAAGAAGCAGAACGTGCGCAAGTAATTTACTTGGAAAACTCAGTAAAAAAAACAAAAAACTTCACGGCAGTTTCGCTGACTGGGCTTGAAGGGTACACCACAAGATATGGGAGGTTCTGACTTGTTGGACCGCGCGGCGCCCGAGGTTACCAACGCCGAGGCCTTTGCACAAAGGCGTTGCATCATGACGCCAAATTGGCGCGCTGATTAGCGTCGTTCATCACGGATATGGATCGCCCTTTTCGAAACGTGGAATTGTAACGCTGAATGTGAATCTCTGTCTCGCTCGGTGACCAACCTGAGTTCCAAGGTTTCCGTCCACCTTCCCATTCCCTGGACGCAAGTGTGCCCCTGCACACTCGCACGGAAACAACAGCGATCTCACCAATCAGAGATGTTCAAATCGTTGGGCCAGCTGCGGCACGTGCGCTTGCCGTTTGCGTGACAACAATGCTTTGAGTGCTTCGATTTCCCAACGATCGGACGAGCCGAAAGATATACCTGCTAAACGTTATATTTCGAGCAAGTTGAAGTCGTGCACCGTTATTTTTCAGTGACCTTCACTCCGGTTGCCGTTGTGACGGTTTCCTTTTTTTTCGTTTGGCAAAGAAGCGAAGGAAAAAAAAACAGTGACGAGGTTTTCAGATTTTGAAAGTGGCGCCAAGATACGGAATCCGCCAAAAGCGTGTCGGTGACGTGCGTAGCCACACAACGGGCGCGAGTCAGACACTAACGGGTGGCTCGTTGAACCCAGAAGCTTGCATGCGAGGACGCGTTTGCGTCAATCCACCGAACAGCAACGGAGCAATCATTCCTCGAAACAACCCTTCCATGTTGTTCTGTTCCAACCATTCCTCCGCAGACAGCGGCCGGCTGGCTGGGTGGTAACCTACGATTTCTGTTGCTTCAACGCGAGCACGGCAAACGCGGCCACGCCAGCTGTCACGATGGAGGCAGCGGCCAGCGCCTTGGACGACAGAAACCACGTATCCTGTTCCTCCGGAGTTGAAGTGCGCGTCTGCCGGGCCCGCTGGCTCTTGGACGGACGCGTGAAAATGGAGGCGTCTGCGTCGGCTGCCTGCTGGTGCTTGCGGACGGCAGCTCGCTGGATCTCGGCGGCCACATCCACAGGCGGTGCATCCTCGTCGTCCACATCCGCCAGCGGCGTGTTCTCGAAGATTCCACCCCACGCCTTCTTCTCCTCGCTCTTCTGCTTGGTGATGAGCTTCGTGACCTGGTCCAGCAACGTGCGGCACGCCTTGTCCTTGGGGTTCAGGCGCACGGCGATCATCAGGTCGTTGCGCGCGTCCATGAGCTTGCCCAACTTGAAGCTCGCCTTGGCGCGACGGAAGCGCGCCTTCGACGGCCAGTCTTCAAACATGAGCTGCTCGCTGAGGCCGAGCCGGCCCATCCACGTGACCACCATGCCGTGCTTGTTCTCGGCGAGCACAGTGAGGATACTAAGCGCGTTCGTACACGCGATCTCAGCGTCCACGTACGCGTCCGTCTTGAGCTTGCACGTGCCAATATTCAGATGGCATCGGATCATCGTCTGGAGGATCTCGGCCTTTTCCTTCTGGGTCGCGATGTCCTGGTCCACGCGCTGCAGAAAGCCCAGAGAGCGCAAGTAGCTGTACACTGCGTCATCAAACTGGTTGTTGCGGAACTGCACGTTGCCTTGTTCGGTGAGTTTCACGGCCTCTTCGATGAGCTCCTTGTTCTTCATGTCCTCAATTGCCTTTTCTGGCAGCTTGACGTCCTTTCGGTGCATGTACATCTTCGCATACCCGGTCTGTACCACGATGACATCATCGTGCGGGCGAATCTCGACGATCTCGCCGCTGCCGTACGGAGTCGCGACTTTCATGTACATTTTGAGATGCGGCTCATCAGGTTCCTCGGACACATCAGCTTGCCGCAGGTACGCAATGTTGGCACGCTTGGCAGCCGGGTCCTTGTCCAACTGGACAACGTAGATCTTCGTTGCCAGACGGAACGACACGATGACTCCGCGCCCGAATGGCGTCACCACACGGGTCTTGTCGGGCAGCGGGGCGCGGCAAACGGCCGCCGGGTGATGCGCGTCCACTCGAAAGCGGTTTCCAGGAATGTACAGCTCGGCACGAGCCGTGGCATCACCAAACGCCGCTGGGTGTTGCAACCGAGCCTTGACAAGCGGCGCGGTCTTGCGGTAGGCGTCAACCAGCGCGTCATTGTCCTTCTTCTTCTGGACGAGCTCCGCGACCTTGCGCTCGTGGCGCGCTTCCGCATCGTAGTGGAATGTGATCGACAACTGCACTTTGCCACGCTTCTGGCCAGCAGCACTCAAAGACGATACAGGCGCTACCAGGTCGAACCGCTGCGTGTGCTTGCGCTGGTCGAGGAAGGCGGCGGCGTCAATCTCTACTTCGCCCAACGCGATGTCAGCGAGAACACCGGCGCTTGAGCTGACGGTCACCTTCACCTTGAAGGCCTTCGCCTTGATGCCTTCGTACACAATCGTGTCGGTCCACTGTGCATTGCCGTCCTTGCTCGCTGTAGCTGTCGTGCGGTGATGCTTCTTTGTCGCCTTCTCGCACGCAGACGATGGCGCAAACATCGTAGACACGTACACAGACGGCTCTACATCTCCGCTACCCATGAGCACCGGGTGCTCGGCGATTGCACCTGCAAGGCCCTCCACAGCGACCACGGCGATCGTGAGCTGTCCCGCAGCTTTGCTCGTCTTGGCATCGACGTCGACGCCGTTCTTGTTGTGCTTGGCGGGGACGTGTGCATCTTGCAGCTGCTGGAGCTCGTGCTCGTACTGGAGCGAAAGCACTTCCAGCGGCGAGAGCGTCACGCTCTCCCAGGACAGAGCGCTGCCCGAGGATGACGTCGGCGGCGACGTTGGCGGCGCCAGATCGCTCATGTTCGCGTGGTCTCCACTGGTCGCGTTTCAATCCGCATGGTGATGAGAGAGAGCTGCGGACAGGACTGGGACATCCAGCTGAACCGAACCGGTTCGAACGAAGTGGACCGTACTACCTCTTTGAATGGATGTTTTTGGCATCCTTATGCTATTTCGGAGGTATATCCAGAGTGAAGGTCGTTTACGCTCCTCGCGTGAAAGCAAGCGGAAAACCCGGCTGACCGGGGAAAGCACCGAGGTCGTCGTCATGAGGGCGCTGCCTGCGTCGCCCGCTGGGGGCCGCAAACGCCCGACGCGGGCTCCAGATGCGTCGGCTGCGAACGCGCGAGCGAAAGATGTGCGCGTCATCAAGATTGACCGCGCGGCGCTGCGGCTCCAGACGATCGAAGCCCACGCCCACGCCGAAGAGTTGAAGCGCACACACAGTAACACGTCTCTCTGGGGGAAACAGCTCCCGTGGCGAGGGCTCTCGAGTACGCGTGACACGCGGTCGTCGGCAGCCACAGCGCATCAGCTGCCGTCGCCGTCTCGAACGAAGCGCCATCGACGAAGCCGCACGACAAGCGAAGACCCGCGCGAGGAGCCCGCGTTCGCGAGCAACGTCGTCACGAGCGCCAAGTACAGCCTCTGGAATTTCGTGCCGCGTGTGCTACTCGCACAGGTCAAGCGGCCGTCGAATATGTATTTCCTCTTTATCGCTGTGCTGCAGACGATCAAAGAAGTGAGCAACACCAATGGCGTCCCGACGATTCTGCTTCCGCTCACAATCGTCTTCATCTGCAGCATGATCAAAGAGGCGCTGGAAGACCGCGAGCGACACCGCGCCGACACAGTCACGAACAGCCGGAAAGTACTCGCGCTTTCGGCAACCGGGCAGTGGGAGCTTCGTCAGTGGGGGGACTTGTGCGTAGGCGACATCATCCAAGTGCTCTCAGGCGAGACTATCCCCGCTGACTTGTTCATGTTATCTGCTGAAGAACAAGACGACGGCTTCTCTGTGGATCAGGAAGATGTGAGCACCCGGGAAGACGGTCGTGGTGAAGCTGAGACGAAATTCGGGTTCGCCGCGTCAGAATCAATCTCTCCACGACTTGCAGCCCGCTCAGGCGGAAATCTCGCTTACATCGAGACGAAATCGCTGGATGGTGAGACCAACTTGAAGATTCGATCGGCGATCCCGCTTGTTTCAGCGCTCTGTAGATCGGCTTCAGACATCCTAAAGCTCCGCGGTGTAGTCGAGTGCGAGCCTCCGAACAACCGTATCAACTCCTTTGAAGGCAAATTTTCACTCTTTATCACACAAGAGCAAGCAGAACACCTCGGCCTCACAGGAAAACACTCTGAAGGCACGCAACAACTGATAGGAGACCATCCTGCTCACCAGACGGTGACTCTTGCCGACGACTCTTTGAGTCTTCAGTTTCCTATCACTGCTAAGCAGATGATCTTGCGAAGTTGTGTGCTGAGGAATACGAAGTCAGTGATCGGCATGGTGATCTTTACCGGCCATGAAACGAAAGTTTTCTGCAGCAACACAGATCCAGTCGTCAAGTCTTCTTCCGTGGAAAATCGTCTCAACGGATTGATTATTGGTGTAGTACTGATTCAACAACTCGTATGCGCGCTCGGGGCACTTCTTGGTGCGTTCTGGATGATCAAAAATGGTGATTCGCACTGGTATCTCGACTCGCACGTTCATTCTTCGGCGACGTGGAACAATGGAACATCGTTTCCGTATGAAGAACTGTTGAAGTTGCACCTGCGCTACTTCATCATCATGCAGAACTTCGTTCCCATCTCGCTGAACGTGTCTCTCGAATTTGTGAAGTACTGGCAAGCGTATTTCATGGAGCAAGATCTCGAAATGTACGATGAATCGTCGGACACGCCTGCAATGGTTCGTTCATCAGCATTGAACGAGGATTTAGGACGCGTCCACCATGTGTTCACCGACAAGACCGGGACCCTCACGATGAATCTCATGCTGTTTCGCTATTGCATGATTGGTGGCAAGCACTATGGGGGTGACATCAGGCTTGGTGAGCTGGAGGCTAGCTTTGATCACAGCAGCGAGGAGCCTTGCTTCGTCGAGTTTGACCCTTCGGAGTTGTTTGCTGATTTGCAGGCCGGAGGTCCACAGGCTGCAAAAATCGAGCTGTTCCTGCGTCATTTGGCCCTGTGTCACACGCTGATCCCCGCCAAACCCTTTGCAGATATGTGTGTCGCGCCTATCCCAGAGTATTCGGCTTCTTCACCGGATGAACAAGCACTTGTCTCGGCGGCTGCGTTCTGTAATGTGCGCTTTGTGCATCGAACACCGACGACAATGACATTGCTAGAGGCATCGAAGGAAGATGTACCATCTGTATACAAGATCCGAAACGTGCTCGAGTTTGATAGTGACCGCAAGAGGATGAGCATTATTGTCGAGACCCCGGACGGAGCTATCGAATTGTTCTGTAAGGGGGCTGACAATGTTATTTTCGAACGTCTCACGATATCGGAACGACAATCGAGCAAGGTTGATCGCGTCTACGACCAGCTGTCGACCTATGCAAAAGGGGGGATGAGAACGCTGTGTCTGGCGCACAAGAGCATCGACCGTTTGACGTATGAAGATTGGAACCAGCGATATCAGCAGGCGAGCTCGTCGATGGAGGAAATGGTAAAGAGACGCCAAGGGCTGGCAAATGCCATTGACCCACTCATGAGTGAAATCGAGCAGGACCTGGACCTTCTTGGTGTGACTGGTGTACAAGATAAGCTACAAGCTGGAGTACCGAAGACTCTTGAGCTTTTGCAGCAAACCAACATGAAAGTCTGGACTTTGACCGGTGACAAAATGGAGACTGCGGTAAATATCGGCTACGCGTGCAACTTGCTGTCAAACGAAATGACAGTGAAACAGCTCAGTTGTGACGATTACGTATCGACGCTTAAAGGTCTACAAGAGATTTTGATGTGGCACAAGCAAGCAGTGGCGCTGTCCGCCAAGAGGAGCAGTGCAACGTCTGCGAACTCTTCATCTCGGCACAAACGCCGAAGACCGAGAAGGAGACCAAATCGGCAAAATGAGCCTTTTCTCGATACCATTAGCCGTTGGCTATGGAATAGTGCATCTGACAAGTCGACGGTCGGGAGAAAGCGAATCGGTTCGAAAGATAAGATGCGTGGATCAAGCTCTAGGATCTCAGGTTTCAACCCTTCGGTCACAGCAGCCCACGACAGCGATGTTGATCTCGATGATGAGGATATTGATGAGCACGGATCTCTTCTTGGCTCAAGTGAATCGGCTGATGTTGCCACGGACCAGAGAATTGCGTGTTCGACGCGAATATCGAAGTCGAAGTTGGCACTTGTCATCGATGGCTCAACACTTGAGTTCGCACTGAGAAGCAAACTTCGTACTCTCTTCTATGATGTGACGAAAGTTTGCAGGTCAGTGATATGCTGCCGAGTGTCGCCAAAGCAGAAATCTGACGTAGTCGAACTGATTCGACGACTAGAGCCAGATAGTATCACTCTTGCAATCGGCGATGGCGCAAACGATGTTGGAATGATCCAAGCCGCCCATATCGGCGTGGGTATTTCAGGTCAAGAAGGCACACAAGCTGTAAACTCGTCTGACTACGCTATCGCCCAGTTTCGGTTTTTGCAACGACTACTATTTGTCCACGGACGATGGGCGTACCGGCGAGTGGCGAAGTTGATGAGCTACATGCTGTACAAGAACGTGACGTACGTGTTGACGACGTTTTGGTTCGGCTGTTTCTGTGGCTTTTCCGGGCAACCTCTCATCATCGATGTCGCGGCACAGAGTTTCAACGTTCTGTACACGAGCCTCCCGCTTGTGTTGTTTGCAGTCTTCGACCAAGACGTGTCATCCGAAAGTGCCTCCCAGTTCCCGTATCTGTATTCACTTGGCCAGAAGAATATTTTGCTTCGAAGAAAGGTCTTTTGGCCTTGGATCTTCACCGGTGTCTGGCATTCGATCGTCATCTTCTTTGTGTCGTCATGGGCTTTCGAGGGATTCTCATTATCGAACCCAAGTGTGATGTCTGAGGACGGAAAAAGTGACAGCCTGGTGACCCTTGGGCTACTTGTTTTCACAAGTCTTGTCGTCGTCGTGAACTTGAAGCTGTGTTTAGAGGCGTTCCTTATCACATGGCACTTTGTCATCACGATTACGGCAAGTATCGTGTTGTGGTTTGTTGTCGGCAATCTGATCGCGGCACCTCATAGTCGCATCGTCCATGCGCGCGGTGAAATGACATACCTGCAACACATCCCTTCATTTTGGTTCGCGTGCGCGCTGGTTGTCACGCTCAGTTTGGTACGGGATACTCTTTGGAAGATGCTACGCCGAATAACATATCCTTCCACGTATCATATCCTTCAAGAGCGGGAAAAACTCAGCCTCCGCAATTCCCCGCGAAGCCTTATCCGAGATCAACGAGAACAAGACGTAAATTGGGAAACAGATGTGCAAGCGATGACAGCTACACCGAACAAAGTTGACTACGCAAAACTGCTGCGCCAGATCCCGCCATTCGAGGATGAGCGGGATGCTTTCCGCAGATCTTCACCCCTCGCGGAAAGTCTCATGGACAACATCGGGCCGATAGCAGCTGTTGGCACTGGTGTACGTGCTCGTGGCTCCTTCCACCACACTGACTCTTCGTCTTGGTTTGAGGGAAGTGGCTCCCAGTCGTTTGGCGACGATTCTTCTGCTGTGACTGGCCCCTCTGTGGTGTTTTCAAACTCAAACACTCAGTACCATGGATACGCTTTCTCCGAGGACGAAAATGTTGAAAGCGACATAGCATCAGCCTCACCAGGACCAGTATCACAAAGCCCTCAACTGTTGCGCAAACAATCTGCTCTCTCTATTGGGAATAGCGGCGATCTAATCAGTCAAGGCACTCTCGCCGGAGCGTCGCCCCTGCGCGGAAACCGTGCAGCCATAAAGAAAGTGCTCAAGTCTGTCCGTGGTGAAAAGAATGCTTAAGCTGATACCGTCGGTAAAAGGTCAATATCAGTTTGGATTTCGCAGTCACGCGTTGCCGCCTTGCCGTCAATATGGGATCGAGCATCAGTGGATGTGACCTGGATATCGAGCTTGATGTCAGCACGGCATTCGAATGACCGGCGCTCTTTCGCAGCGTATCGTGGTGTAATGATTGAACCGACGTGATTCCGAATCGAGCAGTGATACGGACGTGGAGTACGGACTGGTTCAAAATGTGTCGCGAGAGCTGGTGTGTACTTGCGTGGAGACAGATATCGCTCAGTTACTTTCTCCATGCTTTCGGACTTGTCGAGAGACGTATACGTTGGCTGCACGAGTTCATGAGAGACTGCTAAAAGAACATCTACAAAACCCGCTCGTGCGATCCATTGACGGTCGCCATCATCGTAGATGATATGGATACTCTGGACTTTGCCAGCAGACGTAGTTGTGTCAACGATACATCCCTCGAACCAGCTCCGCTCGGCATGCCAATATACAGCAACTCGCACATGTTTGAGGGCCCGTGGTGTGTCGACAACCAATTGGAGTTGCTGAGTGAAGTCAATCGTGCTCGATGGAGCAAGACGGATAATCTCCACTGGCTCCCACTGCTCCTCGCCATCGACATAGTGTACGAAGCATCGGTGAGCATCAGCTTGGGCAACGGAGCCGTCGAACCACTCTTTCTCCTCATCCCAGAACACTTGGACACGGTCACCCACAAGAAATAATTGCTCATTGCTCGTCACTTCCGCACCACAGCTGATAATTGCTTCGTCGTTGATTTCGTCTTCAAACTCGTCGGAGTAGTCATCGAGGTCGTCTTCATAAGAGTCCTCACCGCTCTGAGTAGCTGCTACCTCTTGCGAATATGAGCGAGACGAAGCGTAGGACGACGCGACCTCATCATCGTCTGCACCAGGAGCGGCGCTCTCGTTCCCTCTTGGCATCGCGCAATCACGAGAAGAATTGATTAGGACTCCTGAAGGCCTGAAGGGATGTGTCAATTTTAGCACACAGGCGTACTGTAGCCATTTCAGCACGCGGTGACGCAAATTAGATGAGACAGTGCGTGAATTCTTCGCTGGTCGTGTTTCG